>VZTB01009267.1:750633-856463 GCA_013397245.1 Thryothorus ludovicianus
TTTTTTTTTTTTTTTTTTAATTTTAAGAAAAGAAGGCACAAAATCTCAGCCAAGCTTCAAACCTAGTGCTGCTTGGGAGCTCCTAGTCTCCCAAAAAGCAATGTGTCCATGTGGGAACCCAGCCCTCACCTCTCCCTCCTCTTCCTCAGAGTCTGTGCTTGCATTTGTACTGCTCAGGTAGAAGGCCCTGCCCAAGGTTTGTGCACTGCTAGGGAAAGTAAAGCCGTGCCAGGACAAGGAAAGTGGGGATGAGGAAAAGTCTGTTGGCTTAAACAGACCCTTCTTCCAATGTGAGAACTATGGAAAGTCACCTGTGACTCCCCACATTGCTTTTCCAAGAGCAGACCTGGGAGGGCTCTGGTGCTTTTTGAGGTGATCACTGCCTTTGCCTGTGCAAGGCTTGCTGTTATGTAGGAGAGCCAAAACACCTATCCAGGTGTGGCCTCTTCGAACCAGCGCTCTCTAGGAAGGGAAATCCCAGCCCTCAGTCCAGCCCTCCAAATGGCATCAGGTTCCTTCAGAGGTTTCAACTCTTGGCTTTGATTAAGGCTATTTAGTTGCAATAGAAAAAAGTAGAGGTGCCAGCCACAACCACCTGCCAGGCTGCAAGGAGTTGGCAGGGCCACTGGCAGATGCCACCGGTACCCAGTCCCAGGACGTTGAGGGAAGTGGGGGACACAGAGAGAGAGTGTGTGGGCTTCCATTAAGCCTCTGCTTTCTAAAGCAGGAAACAAATCCTGCCAGCATGTCTGTGCACGTGGGAGAGCAGGAATGAAAACTGATACCTCTCTGTGAAGGCTCCAAGCACAACATGTGCCCTGCCATGCTGCCCAGCCCTGCACAGCCTGATGAATAAAATCCACCATGCGAACATCGAAGTTGTGGGGTTTGAAGTCACTTGCCCTAAACCAGAGCAGCCCAGGGGCAACAGATGCCTCATGAATCTGCCTGGTGCTCTACCACACCATCCAGCTCCTCTCTACCTCTTGAATAACCCCAGCAACACCCCAAGAAAAGGGAAAAAAAAGAGATCCAAGCCCTAGAGCAGCAGCAGCAGCAGCAACAGCAGCAGCAGCAGCGGTGCAGCCTTGTCCTGCACCTAGTGTCTCCGGGAAGGATGCTCAGACGGCTGCATCCTCCACCGCTATAAATAGGGCTCTGGTGGCACTCCAACCTAGTACAGGAGAAACACCCAGTCTGAGGATCTGCATATGTCTGTGTGTGTGTGCCTGTGTGTGTCTGTGTGTGCTGAGGTGGGGGGAAGAACTGCGAAAAATAAAGACAAAAGCTTCCTGGTCCGCACCCTCACCCAACCAGTCCCTGGGCTGGTGGCTGTGCCTTCATCTCGCCCCTCCAGCCTGTCCCATGGCTCCCCACACCCGGCCCCAGTGCTCAGTGATCCATAATCCAACAGCGGAGCCAGGCCCGTGGGAAGCTGGGGCTGCCCAGCCTTCCCTGCCCCAATGCAGGTCGTCGTCCTCTTGGAAACAAAACAGCAACAACAACGGAAAAAAAATAATATATATATATATATCTCCCAAACCTCCCTGAAAGACCCAAATGGATGGAATCAGTCGCCAGCAAAACCAACAGGAAACAAAAGCAAAAGTTTCCCCCCAGGGTTAGGCCCGAGTGCATGTCCCAGCTGGGGCCCAGCAGCCTGGGATCACACCCGGCCTCCCTGCTCCTCTGGCCTTGGCACGTGTGTGGCGTCCATTGGCACGAGGAGCTCCAGCAGCTGGGGGGAAAGCGGCTCGGACAGGGCTGTCCCACCAGCTGGCAGCAGCCTCAGAGGGGAGGGCAGGCGGAGAGGGAAGTGTGTGACCCCCGCCGCCGCGCCGCCTTTCAGGAAGGAGTGGGGTCTCTGCACCCCACCGGGGACGAGAGGCCCCTTGCTCAGCTCTCAGCCGCCAACACGGTCCTACACCAGGGAGCCGGCCCGGCTCTGGGCGGGCACCATGACGGGGACAGCCCCGATCCGCTCCAGCGTGGCCTGGCTGACTGCGTAGGAACGGGTGTGCGGCAGCCGCGGCTTCCTGCTGACCGAGCCATTGCTCCGGATCACCTCCTGCGGCGACGGCGCCGTGCTGGCCGTCACCACCAGTGTCTTAGGGGGAGCCGGGGACGGGTGGCCGCCGTTGGCATAGACGGGGCGGGCACTCGTGCTCCCCGAGCGGGAGAAGGGCGGCTGGTGAGCATCGTTGCTGTTGCTGAAGCGGGTGAAGGAGTCCGTGGCGTGGTTGGCTTTGGGGTCGTTCCAGTAGCGGCTGTTGTAGGTGTTGGAGGAGGTGAGGGTGTCGTTCTCTGATGAGGACGCATCGGCGTGGAACGTCTTTGCGGCAGAGGAGCATTTGGGCGGCAGGTCATCCTCCCTGGGAAGGAGAAGGTGTGAGGGGATATGGAGGACACTGGCCCACTTATCCAACAACCCCACCCCCAGCCAGCATGCTGAGGACAATTGATTCAAGGAGAACGACAGCACCAGTGAGAATCAGAATTGCTCCTTGGCCTGTGTGCTCATCTCTCTCTGCAGGACCTATCTGTGTGCTCTGTGTGCCAAATTTGCCACCGAGGCAAATGACCCATACTCATGTGTCTACAAAAAAAGTCAGGCAGTGCCAGGCAGTGATAGCTGTGACTGTAACCTCTGTGACCAGAGGATATCACAGCTGTATTTCCAGAGCTTTTCAGCTATCACTGTCTGGCACTATGGGTCAGAATTCCCACTACATCACTCTCCTACAGAGCTAACAACATGAAGTCCCATCCCTCATGCTGGCAGAAGGGTTGGAATTAGATGACCTTTAAAGTCCCTTCCAACCCAAATCATTCTATGATTCTGTGAAGCCAAAGCTCTCGCTAAAGGCAATCCTGAAAAGAAAATCTGTTGTTACCATTCTTCATTTTCTCCCTCCATTTTCTGAACATATATGGACATCTTCCCCTGACTCCAGGGAACACACTCAGGATTAACAAAAAATGAGATTTCCAATTCCACTCCTTTCAGCTGCAGCTTTTTCTCGGAGGTCCCCCACCACCAGCTTTCCCTGACCCTTACCTTATCTCATTGGGAATTTCCTCCTCTTCTTCTTCTTTGTGTTTATTTTTCCAGTAGAACAGTGCTACAGCCACCAACACAATGCAAACAACAAGCACAACAGCACCTGTGGCCACTGCTCCTGCAATCAGGCCGATACTCCGTGGGTGAGCTGTGGAGATGATTGAACAGAGCACGGAGAAGAAATCAGGGATGGGTCGTGGCCATCTGTAAGCACATGAAGCTGCTGTGGCTTGGGAGGGGAGAAAAGCAATGTTCCCATTCCAGGGCATGATTATCTTCTGATAAGAGGCATGTGGTGGCTCACAGCAAACATGGTTATACCCCTTACTGTCACAAGACAAGCAGGTGGCCAAACATCCCCTGGCAAAATACTTACGTGCAATGACTTGCAGGTCCAGAAGGCAAGTGCTGGTTCCAATGGCATTTGAAGCCACACATTGGTAAAGACCTGAGGACACAGTGCTGATATTTCGGAGAGTGACAGTGCCCTGGACTTGGTCTAGTCAGAGAGAAAAGAAGGATTTAAATCCCTCCCCCAGTTGAGGAAAACCATGAAAAGGCAAAGCCAGCAAATAGAGAATTTTGGTGTGAGACTATTAAGCGAGAAATAAATTAGGAAATAACCTTGAGATGGAAGTATTGTGCGTGCACACACACACACACAGAGACAAGATTATGCCTTAAGGAGCTTACACTAGATGTTTGTTTCTCTTCTTATAGAGGAATTTCTGCAGATGAGAGCTTGGGACTCTCAGTGTTGTGTGAGAACAGGGAAGAAAGAGATGCAAAATTACCTATACCAAATCTACTTGTTGAATTCAGTCTTGTTCTCAGAACCCCTACTCTCCCATCCCTGGGCTCCCCATCTCCTGCTCTGCCAATATTCCTCATTCCTGAACTACATGAAACTGAAAGCTGGCATGTTCTTAAAACACAGCAAGATAAAGGACAAAAGTACAGCTATCAGTATTTGATTAGAATACCCAAGCTAAGAAAACTTATGTTTGGGATTTGAGGCTGGGAAACACCAGTTTGATGAGAGCCCTGCTTCTCCATACATCTGAAAAGCAGCTCTGGCAGTAATTTATTGGAGAACTGCAGCATCAGTGTGAGAAGCTGGCAGTATTTTCCTGGGATGATTCTGCCTCTCCTTTCCCAGTTTCCATTCTATAAGCTTTTCATTTGGTTTAAAATGCAGGTGAGTTGGCAGCTGAAATTTCCAGCCACACGCCAACATCTAGCAACCACTCTCTCTCTGTCTTCCATTCCATCCAATCCTTGTTTTCCACTGGGGAACATGCTTCTGTACCAAAAAAAACATGAAAATTTAAGTGGCCTCTGGAAGGTACCCAGTCCCCTGTGGGCTTTAGGAATCGTCGTTCCAATAAAGGGACCATGCAAATGATGGCAGATGCTCAATGAGCCATGCCACCTCTGGCAGCTCAGACAAGGGACAGCCCAGACTGCCACCTGGGAAATAAGGAGGATAATCAACAGAATGAGCACCTTGTGTGGCAGTTGGGGGCAACTTGGGGACATTGTCCAGTTTCTCCCAGAGGTATGTTGGCCGGGGGATGCCTTCTTCCGAGCTGCAGGTCAGTGTGATATCGCTGCCCACGTCCAGGGAGCCCTGGATTCTGCAAAGCGGGGCAGAAGGAGGAACTGCGAGAGAAGAGGGGAAGGTGATAGCAAATCAGGAAATGTGACCAAACAGTGGAATGCAGGCTCACTCTGGTCATGTGCTGTTGGGGAAAGCAAGGACAGTGGCATGATCTTTCAAGGAGTCAAGAACAAGGCAGCAGTCAAGAATTCATTATGGTTTAGGGGGCCACAATTCACACAAAGATTCCTGACCCACCAGCCATCAGGGTTACAGACTACTGCTGACTTTGACAGGACTCAGTTCTCTTAGATCCCTCTCTTGAGAAAAAGGTGAATGTTTCTGTCTTCAAGATAGCAAGGATAGTGAAAGTTAACAGAGCTGCAGACAAAATTTACTGTGATTGGGTTTTGCTTTCATATCACTGTAATGGCATGCACTTTGGAGCATTTAGCATCAATGGGAGCATCCAGAACTAACTGCTTTCATGGAAAAGAAGTGAAGATATAACATCATTTTCTCCTCCTGTTGGTATGCACCAAACCCCTTACACTCTGTTCAGCCCTCCAGGATGCCCTCATACTTTATTCCTGCTTCTTTGCAACTCCATATCACAATACCACCACAAAAACTTTCTCCCCACCATATTTTAAAATTTCATTACACGCTGCCTGCATATGAAGTCTATGTGCCCTACAAACTCCCACAGTAGCCACAAGGCAGCCCATTCCTCACCACGGGATGTCTGTGGGCTCAAAGGCACACAGTACCATACTGCTTATGATGCACTATCATGCACAGAGGTCCCCCTGTTCCTGTTCCCCCCCCTCTCCCCCATAATACCAGTAAACACACCCAGGACAGTAAGTCCAATGACTCCAATATTCCTGACGCCTCGGTCGGGAAGATTGTTGACCAAACACTGGTATGTGCCAGTATCCGATAGCTGAGTGTTGTTGATGAAGATGGAGGCACTGGTGGTTGGCATTGTCACAGCAAACCCCACTCGCCCATAGAACTGGGGTGCACCACCAAAGATCTGACCCCCTTGGTAGAGAATAACCTGGAAAAGAAAGGAAGGCTCAAACAACACTCTGTGGGAGCTGAGCAAGGAGGAAGAATAGCAAGCAAAACATGGGCTTCCAAAGCCAAAAGGACCAGTAATTGAATGGTCTCTGAATAACCAAACCTCAGTATACATCCTAGAACAGGTGTTTTTTCCAAAAGAGGAACACATTCCGTAGCCCATTTTAATTCAATCAAAATATTCATAAAGGTAACAGACCAGAAAGAGACCCAAATCTTCTGGCGTAGCTGGATTGGCAATTCCAGCCTCCTTCATGTGATAGCCATTACCCGTCTGGATAGCATCAATGTACAGAAGCAGAGGCTCTCTGCAGGTCAGTGAATACTTTGATGAAAAGCATCTGCCCAGTGGACAGTATCATTTTGAGTTTCCATTAGTAAGATCCTGCCATGATCTGACACTGCTTACCGAAGATCTTTGAGATGAGCTGAATGACAGGCAGTGCAACCTTTGAACCTGCACAGCCTCCTCCAGTCAGACTGTACTCAGACCAAGTCCCTGAGGAGCAAGTATTCTTCAGTGCAAGTTCTCACACTGAATACAAAATGTGATGAGGGCAGTGTGACTCAAGACAGATGTATTTCAGAGAGATTACATTTTTATTTTTTCAGAATATGTGGGCAAAAAACAGGCCATCATATCTCAGATCATGATTCTTTTGCCCACCATTATATAATCTCATTTGCTAGTATTCATAAGAACGGACTTTCAAAAGTTACAGTCAGAAAAAAAAATAAGAAGATAAGTAAAAGGGGCGATAAATCTATGAGAGGTTATGCGTTAGAGGACATTTTACATAGACTTCACAGATTTAAAGATGCAGCTGCTCCCAGGCCCTCCAATTTCCATATCTCGTGCACTAAAACATGGATTACGTCTCCCATGCTCTTTTGAACACACAGACCAATGGAGACCCAGGGCAGCAACACAGTATCACATACACTTGCCCCAGCTGCACATCCAGACAAGGACACAAAGTGCATCTGTTAACAAAACACTGAAGAAAACAGATTCGAGTAATATCCAGAGGGCATGTTCAGCCCTGAAGGGACAATAAAGTTCTGGGACAACCATAGACTCAGCTTTGTAGAGGGCCTACATCAAAAATAGGGTGGGGAACAGGGAAAACCCAAGGAAATACATGCTCCAGTAAGGAAAGACCTACCTGTTGAGGCTGGTTGGCGTTAGAGAGAGGAATGACCATCCAGATGACATTAAGGTTAGTGAGAGCAGCGTTAGTGGTGAAGGTGCAGGGCAACACTGCTGTCTGGCCTCGGGCAACCTGGATACTCCCTGAACTCACTGACACCTCCAGAGGACACACCAGACCTGGAAAGAGAAGGACACACAGTTCAAGCATTTCAGGAGAAGGACACACAGTTCAAAGTGCTGCAGGTAGCCCCATACACTTGCAGGTCACAACACAGTATCCCATTCCTACACAACTGTACCCTATCATCTACATCAGGCTAAAAGGAATTATAGTCCTTGCTCACAGATCACTCTGCTCTCATGCAGATCTTTTTTATAGACAAATGCAGATATGTGGCCCTTTTAAATGAGGGCACTCATGTTTCAGAGCCTCTGAGAACAGCTGGGACTTTTTTGGCAACAGGCAAAGAGCCATAAGAACAACCAAGCTGTGTCTAAGAGAAAGAGGTATGTTTTCAAACCCTTCCATCTTAATAATACCAAACATCAGGAAAAGAGAAAAAGACAATGCAATATTAACCAAGAAACACAGTTCTCCTCCCACTTCTATTCCTCATAAAGTACAGCAAGATCAGAAGTATTTTAGCAATATTTTTAATTTAAAGGGTTAAAATATTTTCCAGTCCAGGCATCTCTATTTAGTTGAAGAAAAAATACAATTGCTAAAGGAGGATCTCATCAAATCTCATCAAATTTTTCCAAAATTTCCACCATTCACTTTGCATTCCACACAGACTGGATGAAGATGAAAGCCTGGTAAACCCCAGCTTCCAGTACAGCAGCTCAAGGCTGTTATTTTAAGACTGCAAGTCACACAGGGAAATATCTCTGTTCCTACCACCAAAATCTTGACAAGTGAAACTAACCAAGAGGTCTCCACCACCACTTTGAGTAGCACTAAAATTTTTAAGCTTTAAACCATTTTTCTCCACAAAATCAAAATATTGACTACAAAAGCTATGTCTCTATATGAAAGCTCACCATTTTCTTGTTCAAAGCATGTGGGAGGGTACTGGAGAAGAAGGCAAGGAGTTTACAACCTCCAAGGCAACAGCAGAATACTGCTAACTTCCAGGTGCTGTCTGCAGACCACCCTATTCTCTTGCTGAATCCAGGAAGGGCTGCCTGAAAAGTTTCTATTTTCTGCCAAAAGACAGTGGTTTGCTGAAGGTGAAATGCTTCATGGAGAATAGTTTTCTATCTGAACTACCAAGAAATCAAACAGGCCGATGTCCAAGGGAAAAGTGGGTATCTCCCACATGCTTGTCTGCTGAGATCCTTCCAGACTGCCTAATGTAGAAATGCAGCACCAGAGCCTGGAAGGGCTGAGCTTCAGATGCTACAAATCCAAAGATTCTAGCACCTGAACAGCCTTCCGTGTCTTCTGGTGTTTGAACTGACTGCTCCAGAGTTGCAATACTCCAGGACTTTGCAAATACTCGGCCACCTCTTCCAAACTTCTATTCCTTCCTCCACATCTCCTACCTCTAAAGCCCAAGGTAGTTCAGGGAAGTTCAGAGATGCTTCAGAACAGAGTCAGACAAAATTTCACTTTAAGCTCTTCAAGTTAAGTTCACACATTTCTTACTTGGTGGAAAAAAGCACCCTGAGACTGACTTTCCGTATGGTCTTGGGACATATATAAAAATATGGAGCGTTTTGGAAACTCCCAGGGAAACAGTTAATCTCCAGCACTAACATCTCAGAGAATTAGGTGGCTGGATGAGAAACAGCTGGTGAAAGCTTAATCCATCAATCTCCTCTGCAAGTCTGTCAGTAGCAGGCAGAAGTAAATAACTTGAAGAGCCAGTAATAAGCATCACCTTTATCACAAGGCATCTGCTTTCCAGCTGTGTCTGTGGGCAACAGGATTTGGACTCCTCATTTTCTTATGGCTGGCCAGGCAGTGGCAGCAGCCCAAAGCCCAGAAGAGATCCATGTCAGCTCTGGAGATATCTCTTCCTGAATGTGACTCTGACAAGGAATTGTCTTTTCTGCAGGCTGAAATTTGAAGGCTGTCTTGTCATGGCTGAACATCCAGTCTAGCATCATCCATGTGTTAACCAGTCACAATGATTTGAACATCTATTGGATTGACCTCTCTTTCCAACCTGGTGCAGAAAGCTCTACTGTTATGTTCAGCATAGATTTCATGAGATCCTCTCCATGGGAGGAAAAGAAACTACTCATCCAATTTGGAACAGCACTATGTGTGATTCAGCCTCATTCCTTATCCCTTCCACTTTTCATTCCATGAAAAACCCACACATTCAAATTCTTGTCATTCAGAAAAAGTAATATTTAAGTGTGAGTGTTCCAATTTACTGGAAAAGTTAGACTTTGCAGTTTGCTTTGCAGGATTAGTTACATCAATCACTCAATCATCAAGATGATGATATTTTTATGTCTAATCACCCCTCTTGCTACTCCTAATATTTATTATTAGTTGATTGCAAACATTCTGCAGAATAATAAAAAAACTAAAATAGAACAAGCATAATTTATTCACTGTAAAAATAATTTTTGCTACATTTGAGAACTTTCCAATGTACTCATGAGCAATTTTAAAAGTGAAAGAAAATACATATTCCTTTTTCCCTGCCAGTAACCCACTCTTATGCTGCAACACCCCACAGCTCACATTATTTCCTTTTCCTTTCCCTTTCAGGGATCCACAGCATCCCTTTTTATTTCAATGCCGTGGAGATGGGGAGCACTAAGGAGGAGCTGAGATATCCATTTATTTCTCTTGTCAAGGAGAGCTGCTTTGAACCTGGCCTGCAAGATGAGCACCACACACACACACACCACACCCTCCCATCTCTGCCACCAGGCAAGCCAACTCCTCAGGCTTGCCTTTACCTCACGCAGCCCAGGGCCTGCCAGCTGCTCTTTGGCCCTTTTTTGGTTCTTTTGGTGTACAAGGCAGGTGGCACTTAAAGACTCATTTTGTTAAACCTAGTGGCACCAGTGGAGCTACAGCTGGGGAAAGCACACACAGCCACTTCTGACATGGAAGCTTAAACAAGGCAAGAGGAAATATAGGCAAAGTCCTCTTCCAGCATCATGAACAGAGAGGTAGGTGTTAGCACAGCACTAGGTGGGCTCTACTGTAATATGACTCCTTTCCCAGTCACACAGCTGAAAGAGCACTGACCAAACTCTCTTCAGATGCTGCACCATCTCAAGACTACTAGAAAATGTAACTCGTCCATCTATGCAAGCATTTTTGTGACTGCATTCTTCCAACCACCAACACTCCTGGCCCAAAACACAGATGGATGCACACAAGGTCACACTTAAAAACCTGTATGCCCAGGGGGACACCTACTAGAAGAACTCAACCAAATGATTCATGTTTAAACATTTCAAAATTAGGCATCGCAAAAATGTGGGTTTGTATTAATGCAAGAGTAGGGAGGCAGAGGAGAGAGGGAAAAAGAGATTTCAAATTTAGCATATCTATTGGGACAAGGATTTTTCAATGCAGCCTAAGGAATGAGGACTTGAATTCCCTTGAGTAGACATAAATGCAAATATAGATATATGCACACACATACAGCCTACTAAGTCAAATTACACATAAGAGGTCAGAAAAATCAAGCAAAGGATGCTGTAAGAAATCTCCTTCTGCAAAGTTATACAATCCAGATATTTTCTAAGCATTCAGAAGTTTAATGACTTCAGAGAAACAAAGAATCGATCACCACCAAATCATCTCTCAGAATTGGATTACAATGGCCATCACACCCTCTCTTGTGACTGCAGTCTCCTCCTCACTTAGTAATTAAGCAACGCTGTAAGCAGCATGCCCAGAGGATGAGCAGGGTACACCAGCGTCAGCAGAAAGAGGAATGGGCCCTTCCTGTACATAGGACACTTTGATCTTAGCTTGATTCAGCAAACACTGCTCTCCTTTGATCCTGAGGCAGCAAGCTCCCCTCACTAATTAGAATGGATGCTCCATTTTTCTGTCCCCTATCAGCAAACCAGTCAGCAGAAGAATGTTTTGGCTGAAGAGGCTCTTTCAGAATTTCTTCACATTTTTAGGATCAAGTAATCATTCTGGCAACAGAAATGATTTCGTTTTTGATGGTTTGCTGCTGCTGATTTTCAGTTCCCTCCCTGGTATCCATGAAGGAGTCCATGTATATAATATGCACCAAGACACAAGCACATAGGACACAGTCCCAGAACATGCATGGCCCTCCCTGGTGGGTATAAGGAGGAATCAGATGCTGCCACATTTTCTAGCTGCCCTAGAGGAGTTGCAAGTTTCACAGAGCCTTCAGAGCATACCAGATACAGGGAAGCTGAAAGACATGGGCAAATCTTTGCACTTTGACTTGTTCTAAGTTGGTAAAAAACATTCCCAGCTCCCACTCTCTGCCACACCTTTCTGCCAGAGATCACCAGCAGAATCAGCAGCTTTTGGAACTTGCTAGCAGCAAACTCCTGATACCCAGAAGTAAAGACCAGAGTACAGGTTCATTCTGCAGTGCTGGCAAGCCAAGGAAGCAAATGGCCAGGGGAGGAAAGAGGAAAGAAGGTGTGAAAGGGATGAAAGAAACCCTCAGCTGTGTGCATTCTGCATCTCCAGACCTCAAGGGAAAATGTGCAGGAATGTGTGTCGCTGTGGGGAAAATGAGAATAAAGCTTCAAGCTGATTCAGCTTGCATCTGAAACACAGGGAATGGCTGGAATGGCTCCCGCCTGTCCCAGCACAATTAGCAGCCCTGTTGCCACATGCTGGGAAGATACCTTTGGCAGTATGACATTTTGGGTCCCTTGTTAGAGAGGCAAAGATAAGATCACGCAGACTCTTCTGGCACAGGGTAGAAACACAGTGTTCCATCTGGCAACCGCAGGCAGTGGAGGGAGAAAGCGCAGAGCAATCTTTTTGCTGAGATGAAAGGAAAATACAAGTTGCTGTGCCTTTTGCCTGCCTTGCATCTC
The DNA here is from genome assembly GCA_013397245.1 of Thryothorus ludovicianus. Taxonomy (NCBI): domain Eukaryota; kingdom Metazoa; phylum Chordata; class Aves; order Passeriformes; family Certhiidae; genus Thryothorus; species Thryothorus ludovicianus. The sequence goes on from VZTB01009267.1 coordinate 762,550, forward strand.
TGAGTCTGGGACCAAAGTAATGCCCTTTGCTAAAGAAGAGAAATGTCTCCCACCCCAAATGAGCTGAGGTACACTGCCAACCCAACACACTGAGCAGCAGCAAAACCCACAACCCAGGAAGGAGAGACTCACAGCAGGAGGAGGGGGAACATAGGCAGGCAGTACATCTGCCATAGGACCTGCCTCTGCAGCAAACACTCAAAAGCCCCTGAAGGAGCCTGGCTTGCAGTTGCAAACACAGAAAACATTGAGGTTATCCAGTCTGATGTGAGAGCATCCAAACTGGCTGCTCAACAAGATGCTTGAATACTGGTCTTGCCCATTCTCACCAGGGACTGTGTGTCCTAATTCATTCTGGGTGTGGTACACTTGCTAGTTCAGAGTCTATTTAACCAAACAGTATTTATTCAGCCTGGAGGCAGCTTGCAGTAGGCTCCACCCTGATTGGGGAACCAAGCACTGCAATGGAGCACAGATCTGAATTTATGCCCAGCAAACTATTTCCAGTTCACTAAGGAAATTCTACTATGGAAAAACTTCAAGGCTCCAAAGTCATTCTGCAGAACAGGCATTTGGGACAGATTCACACTGTCATACTAGACTACATCCTGGGTCCAAGGTGCCCTAGCACAAATTTTCCTGGGAAGGATGCTTGGTAGAAACCTCCTTGGAACAATAGTGGGAGTAATGGAGTGAGGAAGGAAGGGTTGCAGCAAACAATAGCCCACCTGCCAGCTCTCAGCCAGAAGGCAAAGTTTGCTCCAGACATTTGTAGGGGGATTGCTTCTATGCCCCAGTTTGAGGACACGTTATACAAGTGGCTGACAGATCTAGTGATGGGATAGGAACCTGTGGGGGACAGTGGAACAGTGTATAAGGCAAAATTATTTCCAACATTTGCCTTCCTATCTTTGCTGTCTCTGCAGGACAAACTGGAACAAACGGCAGGAAAACGATGCCATCCCATCTAGCATGGTTTAGAGCAAGGTCTCTGTAACACAGGTATTAACACTATACTGGCACTAACTTTTCCTCTGAGGTGTTTCTAGTGTTAGCATTCCTTTTAAATGCTACAGCCACCTTTATTCCTTTATACATAGCTGGTGGTATCAAGCCATCCTCACAGCATAGAGTCTCCCAAGTGTAAATATCCATTTTACTCTAGTAAGAGTAGTCTCAGGATTGCTGCCCAACCTGTAGGATGCACAGGCTAGCAGACACTAATCCAGGGAGAAAACACACTTTCAGGGTCTTGAAATTGAGCCCTGCAGTGTTTCTTGCCAAGAGCTAGACTAGCTGTGAGGGACACTGGCTACCTCTGAAATTGTACTGATCACATTGACCCTTCTTCCTTGCCATTTATAACCTCATCTGAACTAGACAGAAAAATAACAGGGGAAAATTTCTGTTGAAAAACTCCACTCTGGCCTCAGCTGCTGACCAGCGAGCAGCAGTCACTACCACCCTTACCATCTTCTCTTCTGGAAGTCTTTCTCTTCAGGCCAGCTGGTAGGAGGAGTTCAAACAACTGACTGATAGGGAAGACATGGAGCACATCTCCCCGTGCTCACCTCCCCAACCTGCAGCCATAGACAGGATGAAAAATGGACTTTACAACCAAAAAAAAGGCACATACTTCCTGCACATACTTCAGCTGCACATACTTCCAGAATGGTGTCAGTTCCCTTCCATGTCCTTGTCAGAGGAGCTGGATTAGCTCTTGCAGGAGTAGGAAAAGAGTTCTCATGATATACTGAGAAATTTGATTCCTTACCCGTTTCTGGCACAGACTCCCTGGATCCTGCCGAGCAAGACAGACAGCTTCAGGTGTCTTCAGAGGGTCCCCATTAGTGTGAGATCCTCATGTTCTCAGGTTTAGACCTCAAGAGTTTGATTTGCTGAACTGCTGAGCACTCAAACCTGCTAGGGAAATTGAGAGGGACTGTGCTCTCCAGGTAGCAGAGTTCACATGATGTTAAGCTCCCTGAGCACCTGAACTGTGCTTTTCCAACAGATCCTAATCCTTTTGTTTAATTAGTCACAGACTTGAAATGCAAAAGAAGTTCTTGAATAGTGAGAAGAATATAGTGTTAGAGCAGCTTGTTGGCATGTGCTGAGTGGGAACAAAGACCCAAATCTGGTTCACAGATGCAGCGCCATGGGGCCGATGACCCAAACGGTCCTTCCCAGTTCTGGACTCCTGCTGTGATCCCAGTGCAAGCTTCTCTTATGTACTTCTATCAAGCCTTGCTGAACCTGCCAGGAGAGCTGCCACCTTTGCACCTCCAGCAAGCTGGGATGGATGCCTTGCATCTACCTCTGCTGCCTTGAATGCAATATGTGTGCAAGTCAGAGGCAGAGAAACAACTGCATTGTATTATAGCAAGATTATAAAAATACAAAGGAACATTGATAGGAACAGAAATAGCGTCTACAATGACATTAGCTAGGATAAAAGTAATCAATGGCTGTGCTCTGGGCATGCGTTAATCCCCTTTCCATGGTGTAGTGTTGCACTATTAAGTACATTTTGGGAAGTTTAGCACTTCCCTCTGATGCATGCAGCACTGGCTGGAAACAGAAACTGCTGTGATCTGAGCTGGCAGTCCTTGAATTCACAGCATTTGCAGAGGACTCAAGGAGCAGCTGCACTTCAGAGGTTGGGGGTTTGTTTGCTGTAGCAGATGAGCAGGGCCAGTGGGGACTCAGGGGGGAACAGGAGCTGAAGAGCTCACTCATTTCTCCCCTAAATTGAGAGTGGAGGGGTGGCTAAGGCTAATTCAGCCCACTCTGTGGTACCATTTGGTGTCAATTTTGTCCATCCCTGGCTGTGCTTAGAATCAGAGTCCTCAATGACTCATATCCTGGGACTCAGGTGGGCAAACCAGGAGCAGGCAATCTGCCTACAGAAGATGCTGAAGGCCACCCAAGGCAGGATACTCAAGGTACAAACAGGGTGGTGTGTCCTTGCAGCAAGATGCCAGTCATTTCCTTCTCTCCTCAAGTCCTTCAGAGATGCCTGAAACACCATTTTCCAAATAGCAGGCACAGACAAGGAGAAAAGCGAAAGTTTAACCGGGCATAGAAAGTTATTTCCCTTTTCTTTGGCTTTTACAAAACTAAGACTGGCAAACACAGTTCCTTTCCCTTCACCTCCCTACTCCTGTGATAGATCAGCTCTGGGGAATCCTGCTGCAGTAACTTAGGATGTTGTCATGCTCTGCTGTTTGCCTTGCTGCTCAACACAGGGTTATTGCCCCAAAACCAGCAAAAGCAGAAAAGCAGTGCCTCTTCCTCTCAGCTAGGCATTAAGCAGCATAACCTGCTGAGGAAGGTGTGGGGACATTCTAACTTCCTCTGCTGTGAGAGGGGAAAGCTGCATTGCAGACATACTGTCCTGTTCTGCTCACTGCTACAGTAGAGACATCATCCTGCAGTAATGGATGTCTAGGGATGGGAACATTTCAAATGACCACAGCCAGTTACTTAAGCTAAAGTGACTTGGGGATGAAAGCTTATCAAACGTTCATATAAGTACATTTAAGGTAAGAAGCTCAGCTTGAGTTTGCAAAAAGCCTGCAGCAACAGCTCTCAGCTGCAGACTTACCCATTCATCTAGCTGGGATGCCAACACAAACCTCCCACATCCCTCCTCTTAATTATCTTACTGCTTGTCACAGCACACCAGAAATGAAAATTCACCTTTTACACAAAGATTTGTATCTTATGTTTCCTGAAAGAAGGAAAAGGCATGGAGCTGACTGAGAGCAGTGAAGGTACACATTAGCTTAATTTTCCTGAAGCAGGTTGCAAAACCTCACTGAAGCCAGCTCTTAACATTTGGGAAGCTCCACCATGGCCAGCCCTTGTCTCTGAAAGCACTCTCAAGCATCCCTGTGGGTAGCTGTAACCACACCTGAGCCCACTCATGAAAAGTACAGGCTGAGGCTGCATGGGATGATTTGAGAGCTGCATGTAACATGCTTACCCCAGAGTGGGCATCTAATTAGAGCTCCTCCCAGGATTTAAAAGCAAAAATAGGCTCGAGTTCCCTCCCTCCCTGATCCCGTTAATTTGCTAGTATTCTCCCAGCACAGCCCAGTCAGCAGAGAAGTGTCACGCTGCGGATCAGTGCCAAGTGCTGGCAACAGCACGTGACACTGCTGACACAGCAAAGTTGTCTCCTTGGGGAGGAGGTATCCACTGGCGCCTCCACAAGAGAAATGTACCTGCTCCCAGGACTGGGGACCAGAGAGTCAGGGTTAGGAAGCTGAAATTAAAGCAGGTCGGCAAAGCTTTACTAAGACACTCACTTCTATTTTCTGTTTGCCGAGACATAAAAAATACATTAACAGCCCAGCAGCTTTGTAAATGATTTATGGTCGAAAGAATAAATTTCTTTCTTCTCTTCTGGCAAAAAAAAAAAATTAAAAAAAGCAAAAAAGATTGCAACAGTGATAAACTGCTTAATAAGGGAAAACAACTCAAGGTTTAATTCAATGNTACATTTAAGGTAAGAAGCTCAGCTTGAGTTTGCAAAAAGCCTGCAGCAACAGCTCTCAGCTGCAGACTTACCCATTCATCTAGCTGGGATGCCAACACAAACCTCCCACATCCCTCCTCTTAATTATCTTACTGCTTGTCACAGCACACCAGAAATGAAAATTCACCTTTTACACAAAGATTTGTATCTTATGTTTCCTGAAAGAAGGAAAAGGCATGGAGCTGACTGAGAGCAGTGAAGGTACACATTAGCTTAATTTTCCTGAAGCAGGTTGCAAAACCTCACTGAAGCCAGCTCTTAACATTTGGGAAGCTCCACCATGGCCAGCCCTTGTCTCTGAAAGCACTCTCAAGCATCCCTGTGGGTAGCTGTAACCACACCTGAGCCCACTCATGAAAAGTACAGGCTGAGGCTGCATGGGATGATTTGAGAGCTGCATGTAACATGCTTACCCCAGAGTGGGCATCTAATTAGAGCTCCTCCCAGGATTTAAAAGCAAAAATAGGCTCGAGTTCCCTCCCTCCCTGATCCCGTTAATTTGCTAGTATTCTCCCAGCACAGCCCAGTCAGCAGAGAAGTGTCACGCTGCGGATCAGTGCCAAGTGCTGGCAACAGCACGTGACACTGCTGACACAGCAAAGTTGTCTCCTTGGGGAGGAGGTATCCACTGGCGCCTCCACAAGAGAAATGTACCTGCTCCCAGGACTGGGGACCAGAGAGTCAGGGTTAGGAAGCTGAAATTAAAGCAGGTCGGCAAAGCTTTACTAAGACACTCACTTCTATTTTCTGTTTGCCGAGACATAAAAAATACATTAACAGCCCAGCAGCTTTGTAAATGATTTATGGTCGAAAGAATAAATTTCTTTCTTCTCTTCTGGCAAAAAAAAAAAATTAAAAAAAGCAAAAAAGATTGCAACAGTGATAAACTGCTTAATAAGGGAAAACAACTCAAGGTTTAATTCAATGGTATATTGAATGGGAAGGACAGAGCCTGTAAGGAACAAGATTAAAGTCCTGTGAGGGGAGGTGGCACAGGGGAAGGCAAGATAAATGGGTGGGCGGGCTGAAATATAAGACTTGTGTGATGGGGAAAGGCAGCAGCGTGGAGTGCAGCTGCCAGGGAACCATCCTTAGGTCAAACTCCAGTGCAAATCTCCCAACCCACGGTTCAACCAACTGCTTTTACCCAAAGCATCTGGAGTTATGTCCATCCTCCTCCAAAAGGAGGAAGAGCAGAGGGTGATGAACAAAAAAGGCACAAGGCTTGCCCCAGGAGACACAGGCTGGGAGAAGATCCAGGGATTTGCTGGATGCTGCATCTTGTCTCCAGCCCTGCAGACACCTCTGACATCATCTGGGAGTCCCCAAGGAAGTTCCCTGCAAGGAGGGGGGTTAAGCTGGTCTGGATGTTTTTCACTTTGGAGAGGGGATGAGGATGGCTTCAGGGAGGACAGCCTTAGGGAGAGGACTGTGGGGCTGCAGTAGTAGAATGAGAGCTGGAGTTGGGGTTTAGGAAGTTCAGGAACCATGAGAAATGGGGTTTGGGAATAGGAGATGACTTCCAAGAACTGGCTTCACTTCTCCAAACCAAATGTAGGGGAGCTCCTCCAAATATTTCTTGGGGCCACCTCAACTGTCTTCCCCTCTTACTGGGATATTCCAGCACCATCATCACCCCAAGGTTGCTTATGTTGGCCTGTGGTGGATTATGGTGAGCTCACCTTTTAAAAAAGGAGTGCCTAAGACACAAAATAATGAAATTATATATTTTAAAATACTTAAATAATATGATTTAAAATATTTACATAAATTAGTATATAAGCAACCTCCAAGGAACCTTTCAACCTCCCAAGCCCTTTCTGGGAAGAAAAGTTTTCACTAACAGACTGATCCCATTTTCCTTGAGGTCAGGAGGGACTGTCACCAGGGCAAGTATCAAATTCTTAAAGGATCTGGTCCAGCAAACCATAAGATTTGGCTGAGGCAATGCCAACAAGTTTGCTATCTGTTTTCCATACCTGTTTTGTGTCTTGTGTATGAAATGCTCTCATCCTGCAGAGTGCACAGGCTTTGGAAGTGGAAGGAAACCTGGCCATGTTTGTTGTTCACCATACCTTTGAGCTCCCTTAAATTATTTTCTGCTCTGTGACCTGACTACCTCCTGCTTCACCAAAGCTGCCACCTTCATGGCCAGCAGGAGCCCACCTGGAGCCCCGGACACTGATGCCTGGGTGCATGTGATATGTCCTAGAAATTCCACTAAGCGCAGGTAAGTCAGTGGAAATATATTTAAAAATATAAGTTTAAAGATAAGGCACATGTTCAAGAATCTTGGCAAACTGGGTTTCAAAAAATCTCCTGTAGCTTGTTCATAGGAGAGAGAGCCTTTAAGGCTTAAGAATGTGGAAAATCACCGTGAAACTTTCCTGCCTCCGAACAAGACTGATTAAAGCAAAGTCTCTCAAAGCAGCCGGATTGAAACAAGTTTACATGGGCATATTTGAAGATGTTATACTTCCATATCTTAAACTTCATTAATCTCAAAATATCTCGGATATAAAATTATTAAAATTATTAAAAACAAGCAAATGGAAAGGAAACAAAAAAGGCAGGCTCTTTTTCATTTAAATTGGAAAGAATTTGTCTTTTGCTCTGGCAAACGTCAGGTCAGTAATTGAATGTTTCAGATTATGAGTTGAGCTGTCTAAAAGAGGTTGTAAAAGGACAATTTTCTACTGGGAGAAGAAGAGTTTTCATTAAAATCAAAATAGGTTGTAAGAACATCAACTTTGATGACATTTTCACTGAGTGAAGACAAAATGAATTGCTTTGACTTCCCCATTTAATTATGTTAATATTGGCACACTTCAGTTCAATAAGGTAAGAACACTTTATTTCAATCCATTTAAACTTTTGCCATATATTTAGACATTACATAAATTCTGACTTTGCATAATTTTATGCAGTACCAGTGCAGTGAATACACACACGCATACTTAATATGCTATGGCCTTTCAACATCATGTGAATAGTCTCTTTTCCCAGTGGAAATTTACCCTGACTTTTGGTCCTTCCATTGCAAGACTTGATCTCTCACTATGATGTGAAATGAAACAGAGAGGATACATTAGGATGCCCCTGGAATAAATGTCCAGTTTGTCACCTGCTTTAGCCACAAACAACTCCATCACAATCTTCTCATGGGAACACCCAGAGTGCTGGAGCTGTAGATGTTTCCATGTGAAGTTTAGTCCCCATGGAGAGTGGGGGAGAGTGTCAGGCACAGAGACCTCCACACAAAAGCCACAGCAACACATCTATTTAAGCACTTTCCCGGAAGGAGAGTCTGTCCATGCCCCCTGCCCTCTGTAAGTGCAACCTTTCCAACCTGCCTACACCAAAACCCAAAGCTCTGGTGCAAGTGTTGCTGACTATAAATCAGTTCTCAGCATTCCAGTCATTTGGACTAATCATTCCCACATTGTATGATGGAAGCAGGACCAACAGATGAAGAGTACACAGCCAGATTAATACAAATCTGCTGTCCATCTGCTATATGTCCTTTTGGCATGTGCCAGCACAGGGTGCAAAGAGAAACACATCCCAGAGCTGAGAGGCTCCCCCTGCTCATCATGTGCCCAGAAATAAAGCATCTGCAGCTCTAAGCTAGGATCACTGAGCCTGATTTTTCCCAAATGCTGTGCACTTTCCCCTCCAGCCAGTGCCAGCCCTCCAGCACTCTAGTTGTGTACACAGCATCAGGCTGAAAAACTCAAAAGCAGAAAGTTGCACTGGCCACTCAAAAATATGCCAGGAAGGAATGCAGAGTCTCCATTTTGCAATGAGGAAAACCAAGATGGAATGAGAATATAACTCACCCAAACACTATGCAGCAAGTCAATGGCCAGACAGAAACAGGACTTTAGGACCTGATTCATGGGCCTTGCTCTGCCTATTAATCACTCTCTCCACCTCTGTACCAAGTATTAGTATTGATTTCAAATTATCACACACACATCTTATCAAGGGGGAAAAAAGAATAACCAAGAAGGTTCACTATGTTCAGCTCCATTGGAGGCCAACATGATTCTAAGAGCAAACATTTTCTGCAAGCAGCCCTGGCCCAAAGCGTTCCAGGCTGGGAGGCACAAAGCAGGCACCCTCAAAGAACTATCAAATGCTTATAAAATGCTCCAAAACCTCTCAAGCAGCTTTTCAAAAACACGGAGTATCATCATAACGTGCTTGAAATGCAGAAAGGAGACTTTGTAAATGCAGATGCTGCTGTTACTGTACCTGACAATGCACCTCTCTCCTTACCACCTTATTTTCTGATGCCAGGATCTGAGAGTTGATCCCAGAAGACCAAACCTCACAGTGCCATCTGATTTTATGCTTGCCCTCTCTTCTTCCCTTCCCATGATGTCCTGAATTCCCATTTACAACAGCTGCTAACTTTTGCAAACATGAAACTGCTACAAGCTTCCCTTGTCTTTAAGAGTAAAAGTCTCAGGAAAACATTTTGCAAATTTTCCCTCTGTAACAGATGCAAGAAGTTGCTTATGCCCAAGCAGCAAAGCACACAACTGCTCTGAACTAACATTTTTTTCTGCACAGCTGGCTCAGTTTTTCACACAGATGTTGTTTCTCCTGCCAAGTCTAAGAGCACACAGAGCAGCATTAATATGAAAGAGCCCAATTGGACGCTGGTTTAACAACAAGTTGAAAACTCCCCAAGCACGGCCTGTGTATTGTGTTTTCCCTTTCCTTTGTTTTGGGGTTTTTTTTGTTTGCTGTTTGTTGGGGGGGTTTTGGTTTATTTTGGGGTTTTATTTATTTAACTTTTTTTTTTATTTTATGCACCCAGCAGGGAGAAAAAGAAAAAAAAATAAAAAGAAAAGGTAAAAAAGAATAAAACAATAAGAAGCCACTGAAGAAAGTCTTACCCTTTCAGGGGTAAATTCCCTTTCTGAAATTTGAAACACACGTTAATCTTTAATGTTAAACCACGGATTAAAAATTAATTCAAAAATCTCACAGTTTGGAACACTTACAAGTCCTCTGCATTATTAAAAGCTCAGATCAGTGCTACTCTGCATAAAGAAGTCTCCCCAAACTCTTTCATTTCTCTTGAAGCCAAGAGCAGGTACTCACTGCTCTCCCCAGGTATCCTTAAAACTCAGAGAAATCTATTTGTGGTTCCCAGGAGCTGGGAAAGGCTGAGCCCTCAGTTTTATTCACTTTTTTGTGCTCCTTTTTCTTTGCCCAGAGGGGGAACCAAGGGCCCAGGCAGCATGTGCAGAGGTGTTGCAATTTCCACATGCATTTTTTGAGCCATGGCTCTCCTACCAGCTGCTGCCTCACAGCTCTGCAGGAGGCTGAGCAGGAGGTTCCCATCTCTGGGGTCTGTGCTACCACATCGTTTACCATAAGGGATAAAACTTTCCCTTTAAGCATCACCGTTTTTAACAGCTGTCTCAGCAGTTACACTAGCAGTTACCATCACAAAACAGCCTCTCTCCTACGCTCTTTTCTGCACTCCCAGGCTCATTTCTGTCCAAATCCTCCACCTGAGACCGTCCTCAAGAGGCTGCCTTCACCTGCAGCCAGCTGGCCCCACGCCAGACTGAACCACGGTGCCAGCCGAGGTGAGCGCTGCCCACGCATCTCCTGGGCGAGGAAGCTGCACAAGCAGCCAGCACAACTCTTGGAGGGGACTGTCCCCCTCAGGGAGGTGCTGATGCCTCTCTGACCCTCCAGATGCTGTCAGAGGAGAGAACATCTCATCTGCAGTCAAGGCTGCTCCCTGCCGTGTGATAGGTACTATGTGAGGATGAACAGGCTGTGCTGCCCCATGTGTGTGCACCCCCAGTATCACCAGGCTCTGGGTGAAAATGAAGCAATCCACTCCTAGATTTAAATAAGTGCTTGTGTTCAGGGAAAAAAGTAAATAAAATTAAAAAGAAAGAAAAAAAAAAAAAGCACAGAAGGGTTTAAACACCTTTAAACACCTACAAATCGCACTTATCTCTCCCTTGTTTATCATAACTTTTCCTGCCATAGTTGCTAATGGAAATAATAATAATCACCGTAGTAGAATCATGCTTTGGCTTCTTTCCCAGATTCTCCTCTTGTTAACGAGGCAGTGAAGTTATTGTATCACCAAAAGTTCACAGAGACATGGCTTCACAGGAGAAGTGCCACCAAGAAAGGTTTTGACAGCTTCCCATGGAAGCTGAGAAAGCAGAAGAGTAAAGGAGGAGAGCCCTTGACTTGGGCACAGGGAAGTGATAGGTAGAATTATAAAAAAGTGGCATATCTCCACTATATTTGCCAACAGTGTAAAGCAAAAAAAACCAATAATTATGAGTGAACAGACAATTTCAGCACACAAATAGTCCTGTTCAGGATGTCAATATGTTCTCCCAGCAGCATCTGAGCACCCCTGAGATCCAGGGGAGGTCAGGAGTAAAAAGCCCAAGGGATGTGCTTATGCTTGTGCAGGGCCAAACATGAATTCTCATTCTCTGGTTTGGTAGTTCATCTTCCAAATCATCTCTCCTTCCATATATTCAGTCTTCTACTTTTAAACTCATGTGCCCATCAAGTCAGATTACAATTAAAACTCTGCAAGTATGGCAAAATATATTCATGAACATCTGTTTGAATAATAAACCTGAATTTGCTTCAACAGTATTCATCCGACCTGCTTTCCTTGCCTTCTGCAAGTGCTCACACCAGCTCTCTCCAGTTCAAAAATGACAACGTGACGGAGAAGCTGCTGCACACACATAAACATGAAGATGATTTTGTCTGGTAGAGGAGGGGTTTCCAAACTCTGGTGCACAGGCCCTTTGAAGGGTTGCAGGCTGCTTCTCAGACTCCATAAAAACCAGCTAGCTACGATAAATCAGCCTAAAGCCAGAAAGCTAAAACTTCTTCAAAGTCTGATCTGCCACTGAAAAAACTCACTGTGTGTGAGTTTGAATCCTGGGCTCTGCAGTTTGTACCTGCTGGGAGAAGAGGGGTAGTCAAGAGGGGTAGCATGGCTCATGCTGAGGCCATACCAGCTCCTGTGGCTGGTTGCTCCCAGAGGTGCAGGTAAGTATCCCTCTCACTCCTCATCCCTCTGCCTCCCGCTCAGACCTGCCAGAGGAACTGCTGATGTAATAGCTCTCTCTCCCACACAGTTCTGGCAAAAAGATCCTGGTTAATGGGTAAGAGCAACCTCTTTTCTACCATAGGTCACACTGAGAGGATTAGTCTAAAGAACAAGAATGCAGCTGGCCACGCTGACAACCTGAACTGAGGGTAACCTCTGGCAGGGGAAGGGAGTAGGGACAGCCTCTGACTTCTCCACCCACCTCAGCAGCTGTCCCAGCAGTACCTCTGACTCCTGACTCCTTTTGCCTGGCTGTGAATTTGGGCAGTGTCCCCTCACCCTGTGAGTGCTTTTTGCTGCTTGGGCAATGTGTTATTGAGGCAAAGCAGGTGAAAAAAACAGAGAGACCAGTGGAAGGAGCAGAAACCATGCCCCAAGACCTAGATGCAGGTTGAAAGCAATAAATACTCAAAGTGATGGGTTGCAAGCTACAACATGACCCAGGGGAAAACATTTGTTGAAGGGAGGAGAGGAATAAATACAACAGTGTACACTTGATGGCTACTTTGGGTACTAAATCAGCATGGCTTAAAACATGCACTCCTCAGAGATACATGGAAAGGCTGCCCACCAGAGACCTCTGCAAGAGCCCCACAGCTCCACAGATCTCTAATCTCTATCTCTAATCAGGATATGGAATGGCTAAAGAACAATACAGCAGGACAAGAGTAGTATCTGAGCAGGAGGAACCACGAGTTTGAGAAAGACACTGGATAAATCCTAGAACTACAGAAGCTCAGGAGGGCTTGTCTTTTGATGCTGCCACAGGAATGCCCTGTATGTTGACAGTAAACACAGGCCACAGGGAAGGAATTCAGCTCTAATGACAAGATGCTTTTGGGAGGTTGTGCTACACTGAGACTGGTACAAGGCTGTTGCCCATCCAGGGATGACTTCCATCAAAGGAATAGCTTTTTAGAACTGCTTGCCCAGCTCTCACAACCTACTGTGTACCCAAGTCACAAAAAGGTGAAGTCTTTTCCAGTCTCTAGGAAGCAATACAACAATGAAGTAAAGCACTTCTAGGCTGGAAGACAGCATTGCTTCAGACAGCACATACAACAATAATCCATAACCACAGAGGACAGATGAAGAAAATGCAGCTACCTTTGGAAACAGATCTATGAAATGAAACCAAGCTTCTGTAGTCTTTTGGCAAGAACATCCCTGGCTCAACATAATTAAATGGGTTTGGTTCATACTTTTTCTTTTGATTGTTCAAGAAGAATGGTGGTGCTGCTGCCACATCCCCATTAGATCTAAAATGAAACACCAAGCATAGAGGTGTGGGATGGGGGGTGGACGGAGGGCAGTGTACAATCTCCCTGCTACAACAGTACCTTCCTCCCCAGTGCACCAGGGCTGGCAAGGCCATGCAGCACCATTTTGGTGTTTTGCATCCTCTGAGAAGTGAAAAACAGGAGGTGGCAGAGTGATTTTCCCCCTGCTTTCTGGATGCTTGCGTTTCTGACAGATTTCTCTGTGAAGGGCTACCCAAAAGCTCCATGGAACTGGAGTGTCAAACGTGAACATTCAGCACTTAATTTGTGGTGCAAATCCTGTCAAACTCGATTGCGTCTCTTTACCCCTCCAAGGCATCCCAGGCTCTCTCCACTTCTGCAGGGGGATGAGGCTTTAAGGAATGACCAACTGTTAAAGGGAGCCTGCAAACCAGCAGGATGCACAGCGTATGCTCCACAGCCAGGCAGGCCCTCTCCTCCCGTCCGCCAGCTCTGCAAACGCACACACAGCGTGGTCAGCTGGGATTACACCCCAGGAGGCCTAATTAATGAACATATTTGAAAGCTCCAGGCACCACCACGCTGGAAGAAATGAGTGATAACATTAGCATCAGAGCACAGGCTGTTTGAGTTCAGTGAGGAAGGAGATGGGGCTGTAGGCGCTGCCTGGGAAGCATCCCAAAAGCACAGGACCCTCTGCAGGGCTCTGCCACACTCATCTGCACCGAGCACAAAGGTACCAGAGGGAAAGGAGCCTTCTAATACTGGCAGATCAGGTAGGATTAAGTGGGAACACAAAAAGCACAGCAGATGCTTCTTTCTGCTCCCTGTGAAAGGAGTAAGTGATAATCATGGAAAAAGGAAGGTAGGAAATGAGATAGAGATAGGGAGATACATCAAAGGGACAGAAAAGAAACAGAAGAAAAATAGATAGAAAAACGCTAAATGATATTTGTAGTATGCTTTTAATTTGCATGATAAAAATAGTTCTCTTTTCCCCACCAATCATCTCTATTAGCAACAAAATTTGCAGCGAGATCTCTGACTAACTATCTAGCTGTGACAACAGAAAAGCTCTGTAACAAACTGCTCCATGGAGGCTGCAAAAACTCTGTCTCAGGCAGTTTTAAACTGAGGGCTGACTGAGCCTTAGCCTGCTACTACTTTGCCAAGCAGCACACAGACAGAATCGTGGTGCATGAACTTCTAGCCCACAATTCACTCTTATTTTTGGGGAGTGGCTGATTGAAATCATTGAGTTCCTATTATTTATTAGAGTTTACCTACATAGTGCTCACCTGTTTCCCAGACCACAGTTCATGTATCACTGGCCTAGAAAGGTGCCCAAAGATCTCAAGCTTCTGCATGCTTCAACTGTAGGAACAGTCTCCAGGAGATGTGAAGGAGGTCGCAGAAGAAAAAAAAAGATGCATAGGAAGCCCACTTTCCCCAGGGACCTACAGCTTGTTCAGCAACAGTGCATGTGTAGTATGTAGCCATGCTGGAAGGGACAACCACCCCAGTGCTTCCAAACTCCTTTGACAGCAACACACATCCAACACACCACACTGAGCCTGAGAAGGAGCACATCAGGCTGGGAACTCTGTCAAGTGAGGTCTTGGCTATGAGCAAGGAAGTCAATGGCAACACACTGGGCAAGGAAAGAGACTGATAGGAAGCAGCTCTTCTTTCACATCTCCTTCACAAGTATTCAGGGACAAAGTACATGGGAAAAGATTCCTCGTTGAAGGGCTTCTTCCTTGGAATATCTGCTGCAACCCAAATTCCAACCAGTAGCCCAATCACGGGGCCTGAGGCAAAACCCAGCAAAGCCACTGCTATTAAGAGGATGGAAAAAACACTGGATGACACTGCTTTGTCAGACAGAGAAAAAGTATGGATAAGAAAGCAGCTGCCAAGAAAAAACATGCACCAGCTCCCCACACCATTTTTGAGATATTTGCTAGCGCCAAACCCACAGGTATCTGTCCTCAGCAGACACAGCATGTGTCTTTACTAGGTTTAATCCAAGTAACATGTTAAAACCAGCAAGAATGCCACGCTGGAAAGGACATTGTGTGCCATCCTGATGGCAGCTCACAGCAAGATCTGTGCTACTGCAGTCCCTCTGACTCTTTCTCATGTTGAACAAAATAGAAGCAGCAATGCTATCACACCCTCCTTTGCCCAGACAGACAAAACCCCCACACACACTGGTTCAGTGCTATAATCTCAACAAGTAGGTATCAAAGCCCCAGATTCCTACCAGAAGCAAGAGCACCTCATGTCATGTGTGTGGGGCTGCTGTCCAAGGTACACATCTCTGACAGGTTTACTGGATCCCTATCTCCCTCTTGCTGGCAGGAAGTCAAGGAACAGGTATTTGTGACCATGCTAATTCAGTATTTCTCCCTTCCTGACAGGTTTGGACACAGCCTTCAGGGAAGTCTTATGACCCCTTTGGCTGTAAGTCCAACATTCAAGCACAGATCTTTTGAAGTTGTAGTCCCAGAGCACCAAAGGTTCACACTGTAGTACAGGTCATGAGATAAGCACTACAAATGCATTGGGAAAAAGGACCTGCAGGACACAGCAAGCAGACACCACTGCCCACCCTGGCAGCCACACTTAGCCAGCAGGTGGGTGACATTGGCCGGGGAAATACAGGAGGCAGGCCAAGCAGAGATGGGATGCACTAACTTTAACAGGGTTCACGTGTCCTCAAATAGCTGAGTGCACCTCCTTGTGTGTTTATATAAACAGGAGAATGGCACTGTTTTCTTTGGATTTTCCTCTAAATCACAAGAGAACCAGGGGTGAGTTCTCATCTTTTCTTCAGTGCAGCTTTCTAGCATGAGGGTACTGAGAAGGGAAACTGGCACAAGAACACATCCTCCTGTTGAACAGATAATGCACTGAGATCTCTGTGGCCAAAACATTCTGTTTTTATTTAGGGCAAGTACTGCTGCACCCTTAAACAGCAACCTTGTGTTCTTCTCATACCTCCTTCTCTCTCAAAAAAACCCGCAATTCTCCTGTAAAAACATTTACCACCTCAATTTCTTTCTAAGACGTCTTTATTTCACCCATGAAAACACAAAAAGGAGCTGAGCTCTGATAACCACTGCATCCTTCCCTTCATTCTCTCTTCTGCATCCTCTTCTCCCTTAGCACAATTTGAAGAGTAATGACCTGAACCAACCCCAGCTTAAGACAATGGGTGTCTGTGTACTGGCTTCAATGGAATGTGGATTAACATGGGATTGCAAAATCTCCAAAATTAATGCAACTGTAATGCTGTTAAAATAATGGCTCAGAGGGCAGGAGATCCCTGAATTGAAATGTTTTCCTTGAAATTAAGCAAGCTACACCACATATCCTGCATTGCCCATGATTATACCTTCATACAGAGAATGAAATAGAGTTCTGCACATCTGAGAACAAAACCCAGAAATATAAAAGTCTGTACGTGCAAAACAAATACTAAGAGTAGATAGCAACTGATAGCTAATCTCCCAGTTGGTGAGTTTGTTCACTGCAATGCCTTTTGTTCTCATGCTTTTCTTGAAAAATTCATAGAAGAAAAATGTTAGAAGAAAACAGTGCATGTAGAAGAAAAACTCTTCTGACAACAGTAATTCTACAACAAAAGAGCTCAGAGAGCTGGGCCAAAATTTAGCCCCAGCCTTGGCTTCATGTAGTCATGGAACGCCACCTTTGAGCCTCCTTTCCAATTTACCAGAGGCCAGGAAAAGGCAGCAAGATGTTGAGTAATGTGCCACTAACAGTGACAACTTCTTCCAAAGCTCCTTCCCTGCACAGTTCTGTGTATTATAATCCCAACTGACCAAAGAGAAACTGAACTGCCTGGCTCCAGTTTTAATCACAACCCCCTGAATTGTAACTGCTGACAATTATGGATGCCCATCTTTGGACAAGAGATGGCAGCCAGAGGCTGAGTACCTGCAGTTTCTGCTGAAGGCAGTGAGAGTTGGAGTAGTCCTTTCTCTGGTCACTGTCATAATGCCATGATAATGTCATATGGATGGAATCAAAGGGAAAAGCAGACAGACACAATTTCCACTAGTTGTTCATCTTTTGAAACCTGACTGCTTTCCCCAGAACTTCCCAGGGAAATCCTGGCTACATTTATTTTGGCTGGGGTACAAGGCTATTTATAGGGAAATAAATAAACAGCTGAATACCCATTTTTAATTTTCATTTAGGTCTAGGATTTATATTTTATTTGTTAATTTTGCTTTAATCTCCTTGTCCTTCATTACTCCCTGGCATTCACAGCAGGGGAGATGAGAATTGCAGGGAGGAGGGTGAGGAATATGATCCAGTGGGAGCAGTGATGAGGAAGGTACGGAAAGGGGGAAGAGAGTGAGGGGAAAGAGTATTGTTGACAGCATCTGATCCTCCGATTAATGTATTTCTAAGCAGATTAACCAAATCCCAACTGCTCTGTGCCAGGTCTCTTCTCTAAGCTTCTCTCTCCCCCATGTAAACAAAAAGACATTTCCTCTGAGAAAACAACCAACATACTGACCAGAACTCTGGCAGACTCCCCGTCCTCATTTAGCCCAACATTGTGGGGCACAGAAGAAGGGGGCAAGTATGGGTCTGTGGGAAAAGTATGGGTCCATGTGGGTAAACTCTACTTTTAAGCATATTTTGTGCTTTTTCTTTTTTTTTTTTTTTCTCCTCCTCAGGGCTCTATGTGACTCCTGACTTGTCCATCTCCAGGAAGGGTGTGAAGGATGCCATGATTTGGGAAGATGAAGACAGAATGGCTTCTGGTCTCAGAGTCACACGAGAACTCATGATCTCATTATATTCTCTTTGTGCATAGCTGCTCTTCATGGCATCCACAAAAGGAGGAGGTGAGACAGAAAGGTAGGTCAGAACACTCCAAAAAGATGTGGTAGGAGCCGCTAAATACAATCCACTTCTTGCTCTGCCCCAGAAAAGCTTCACTCTGACTCCCTAAAAGAAAGGAACATTTCCATTTCTATCCAGTTTTTCTGAGCATTTCACAGTCAGGAGTTGGTCAAAGCCCTGTAACCCTGCATCATTGTCCCTCTTTTAGAGATTGGGAAACTGAACACGGGCAGAGACTTTTCCGAGGTCATAAGACTGCAGGTCAGTGGTACAGCCCCATTCTCATGAGCTGAGTTACAGGCATTTTTGCAGGTCACAATATCAGCCTTGGCTGAATAGATCTTCTCTAATAAGCCTCTAAATTTAGCTTCCAGGTTTATTTGTTCCCAGATCTCATGCAGAAACTCCTTCACCAGACATTCTCCAGCCTTGCTGCCCAAGGCAGGTTTACCATCCCTGATGGCAGCAGTCACAGAGGTCATGGGACATTTCTGCCTGCCCAACATGCTGATGGAGCTCAGACACCACCACGCCTGTTTTCAAGCACGGCATTGTTGCCAATCTGTCTTGAAGTGGAGCTTGGAAGGATGGACCTTCTACCTCTTCTCCCGTTTTACAGCCCCTCAGTGTTTCAGCCAAGGTTTCCTCTTAGCTCTCTGCCTTTTCTTGAGCAGCAAGTGGCTGAAACACTCACAGGCCTCCACCACATGCTTTGGGTTAGGACTTCTCTTAAAAAGGGAGCTTTTCCTATATTTCCTCCCAGGGATGGAGAGCAGCTCTTGTAATGAGCAGTCAACACAGCACACAACACAGCACAGAAAGTGCATGAAACCACTCAGAAAGCAGAGGAATTCCCATTTGCTCAGCTGCCTGTCTTGCTCTGCTCAAGCTGGGGGGAGCACTTTTAAATTTTAGCAAAGAAATGCTTAAACCGAAATTCTTAAACCAAAATGCTGGCTTTACTACACAGTGACTGCAACATAAATTGACCCTGAGAAAGCTCCACAACACACTACTTTTAAATTAAATATTTCAGATCTTATAATAATGTACAGCATGGTGTTTTCCTATCGATGCCTTTTCATTAAGAAAATCACCATAAATTCCTGTGCTACAAAGGGAAGTGAGGGTTGCAACTAAACAAGAATATACAGTGCCAGTTAAGGATGCAGGGAAGAGATAAGGGCAAGGGGAAAAAAAAAAGAAGCAAATGAATTTTTGTTGCCTAAGGCATTGAGGAGAATAAGAAGGGATTTACAAATTCATCAGGAGGAGAAGCAGCACCAGAAAGAAGGTGGGTTCATTAATAAGTGAGGATGAGGATGAAATAAATAGTTCAGAAATGGCTGAACAGCTTTTTTAAATCTGTCTCTAGCCATAAGAATAAAGGGAGGAATTTTGGACTAGAAAAGAAGGAAAAAAGCAAGTTTTAAAAAAGCAGAAGCAAAAAGAACTTGAAGAATTATATGTCCAAAAATGAAATAAAGCAAGCAATATCCTAGAACTTAATCCAAAAAAAGACAGAGGCATTTTTTAAAAGTATTTTTCACATCAACAGAACTAATACAGGGCTGAACATTAGGCAATCTATACATATAAGCACCTGCATAAATGTATGCAGGATCAGGAGCCTAATTTGTTATGGTGAGGCATTGACAAACGTATTATCCCAGTGACAAACAATCTGACAATTTATATTGAGCTAGGGTGGTTCCACAAAACCAGCCAACAAGCAAACATAATAAAGATTTTCAATAAGGAATAAAGCTGGCAATATTTAATTTGAAGTCAATGTCTAGCCTTAGTGAAATAATGAAACAAATATGTAGGGTCATTAAGAATCTAAAGAATAAAATCACATGAAATACACAAGTTAAAATCTTTTGCTTTTTAATACACATGCACAATTAGCACACAGAGGAAAGGTAGTGAAGAGAATTTGAAGCTTTAGGAATCTGAAGGATTTGACACTGCCCCACTGGAACCAAAAGCCCATGGATCAAAAAACTGGCCACTGGTACCAAAAGAAAATATGCTTTGTTGGAGTGGGAAATGACAAATGACATGCCAAGGGGTTTTCATCCATGGTGGCCTTATTAAACCAGTGTCATAGGAAAACAACACTAACTGTCCATGAAATTTGCAGCTGCCACCCTACAGAGAAATTGCAAATATAATGGAAGACAAAGAAAGAGGACTTCAATGAACACATAGCTCCTTAAAATTGAACATGTGAGGGCAATGGTCTGAAAATTAAAGCAGAGAGTAGCATGAGTGGGGCAGAGGATGATTGCATCTGGGCTTATCAAAGCCACAAACTGAACCCATCAACACAGGAAAAAGAAAACAGTTAATGTCTCTGGAGAGCAGTAATCTAAAAGATGGATA
Organism: Thryothorus ludovicianus; assembly: GCA_013397245.1. Classification (NCBI taxonomy): domain Eukaryota; kingdom Metazoa; phylum Chordata; class Aves; order Passeriformes; family Certhiidae; genus Thryothorus; species Thryothorus ludovicianus. The sequence continues at coordinate 782,729 of VZTB01009267.1, forward strand.
TGCAGCAGAAGGGAGAAAGCACAGAAACTGTTTCATTCCCTGAAACTTCAGGTCACAGAAAAGAATCAAATAAAAGAATCTTGATGTGCTACATTAGCAGATCAGGCTCTCACAATTTTGAGTGGGAAGCAGAGGCACATCTCAACACAGCAAAGGGAAGAAGGGGAGAGGGAGAGTCCACAGCATTTCAACACAACCAGTCCAAGGATTCAATTTGGTTAATTCCATCATTTTTCCCTCATCACCAATAGATGAACAGCAAACTAGAAAAAAATCAGAGATGACTGGTAAACAGAAATGGAAGAATATACATAGAAGACTAAGCAGGGCAAAATACAACCCTAAGGTAGCAAACTAAGAAATGCTTGATTCATGTGAACATTGAAGAGTGAGGGGAGGTAATAGCTAGGAGTTACGAGATTAAACCAGGAAGAAAAAAAGTAGACCTTATACCAGGAAATAGTTTGGCCTTATTCTGCTTCTGAATCAGTTTAAACCAGAAATAAATCAACAAAAAGGAAAGAAGGAGCACAGAAAACAGATACAACTGCATCTGGAGAGAGCATTTTGGAGATCCTTTCCCTGTCTCCCAGAATTTGCACTGTCTGAGATCCCAGCTCCCAAGCTGCACCCTCAGTTGCATCAATTTGTTCCTTCCTTCTAGGAAAAGCAGACACTTTACCCAGTACACAAGCACTGGGCAAAATTCAAGCCACTGCTGAGGCAAAAGAGCCTTGCTAGGTGTTTGAGCAGCTCTGGCTAATCGAATGTCCATTAGCAACATGTGTGGTTACATAAAAGAGATACTAAGGCTCTAATTCCACTATTCATTACCATTACTAATATAGTGACATACAAATACATAGTAAAGACCTCCTGCCCCTAGGGAGTTCATGTTTCCAGATGCCCACTGACCACAGAAAGGGCTGGGAGAGGGGCGCAGTTCCTGAATTTCTCTAAGCACTAGCATGCTGCATAAACAGACCTGATCTCTTCTCCTGGACAATGACAAAAATAAACATTTTCATCTCTCATAGAATTTTAAGTCAGCTCAAACTGCAGGTACACCCACAGAGCACTTAACGCATGAGAAACATCTTTGGGGTCGTACATATTTTCAAAAAGCCAAATCCAACCCCCGTGTCAGATGTTACTTAAGAGCCAATGAAGGAGAAAACAAGAGTAACAGTGCTCAGCAGCCCCCAGGGCCTTCAGCTGAGCTGCTGCAAAAAAAGTCTGGACTACTGCAGGTACAGGGAAGTACAGAGCACACCAGAGGGAAACGTGAAGCTTGGTGGCAGCTTGTGACAAATTTGGCCCCCCATTATGCCCACTACTGCAGAATGGAGAGCTTTGGGAACTCTTCGCCCACTTACTGGAACAAACAGGCATTGCCTGTCTGAGAGGTGTCTTCTGGAATTTAATACACTCAACATCCTTATTAAATTTACTCCTCATTTTCTGATGGCTAAATCCTGGCTTGCCCTGCCTTCACATGCTGCAGTGTCAAGCAGATGGGATGCACATATGTGTTTGCCACCATGTATTTTGGGCAGGGCCAGATGCAGCACAACATTGAGTGTTCCGAGGTCACCCGGTGGGAACAACACTCATTTGCATCCCGTGGTCCCAGAGTAACAAGCTCAGCTCTTGGGGGGCTAGGAGTGAAGACCTGCCTTCCTCTCAATGCCTGGCAAAAGCACTTGAGGAACGGCAATGCTTTCATTCAGCAGGCAGAAATACTTCTATACGGCTCACTTGCCCCACCCAGAGGCATTTTGCTCTGCATCCTGCGAATAGCGGAGTTCTGCAGCCTCCAAATTCCACAGGAGAGGGGGCAGACAGCAGCCATATTGCTGAATTAAACCCAAGCAACAGCAATGATGGTACTGAGGGACTCCTACAGATCTTGACAATCACCAAGCTCAGGCCCTCTGGAGCCTTCCTTCAGTCTCTCAGAGTTGTGGAATTGATCTGGAAACCACTTTATTAATGTTCTTTCTTTTCCTCCCCTTCTCCCCAAGCAACAGCATCATTTATTAATTTATGATTAAATGAATTATTGATTCTCACTGCACCTGCAGTATTCGGCATTGTCCTTCTTCCCCAGAGACTGCTTTGACTGATGTGAGAATGGCAGGATGTCAGAGAGATGAAAAAAAAGGAGAGAAAAGAAAGTCAGTGTGTGGGGGACCTCAGATGAGCATGTTCCCCACCAAAGAGCTGAGCTGCAGATGAGGGGTGCAATGCACCAGGGCACAGCAATGATGCCACCATCTCAGACAGCAGTGAAAAAACCCAGAAAACTCAAAGCCAAATTGCTTCAGATAAGGAGGGAATGAGTAGCAGAGCTATTCATAGGCATTCACATGTGGGGAGGTATTAAAAAAAAAAAAAAAAAGTCTGACCCAAAGCAGAAGCTTTTGTTTTTATTCAGAAAAGTCAAGCTGCATTCTTTGAATACATCATTGAAAAAAACCTTCCAGGCTTTTGGCTTTTGCCTTGCAATTACAATCAACAGATGGTGATTATTTCACAGGCTGGGGCATCTGGTCAGCTCCCAGCCAAACATAAATAAAAGACCTTTGCGTGATTGTATCGGGCATTCTGGTCCAGAAACAAAACCAAGGGTGAGAGTTAAAGAAAAAAAAGTGAAAGAGAAGAGATAAGTTCCTTGATTTTGGAGATATCTTCTTTCCAGGAGAAAAGATGGAGGGTGACTTGAGAGAAACAAATACAGTATCTTAATAGAAACATACCCCTTACACAGATGATCAGCACTCCTGAAATCAATGGAAATTTCTGAGTCAGAATCTCTCTGTCATGAATTAAACCTCAATCTATACCCTTTCACTAGATTTTGTAGGCTAGATAAACTTCCATGCTCTTTTATAGCATATTTTACCCAACCATTGCAATGCAGTTCCCCCTAAAAAGCCAGGCAAGTCTTACTCCATCTTAGAACAGAAGGAATACAGAAAGGTACTTACTGCTTCTGCTTTTCATCAGGGAAAAAGGACAACCAAGCTACCACAGGAAAATGTCCTCTCCCCATACATCTTTCCTGGCCAAAAGAGCTGCAATATTCTCCTTGAACTAACCATTCAGAAAACACGCCTCCAATTTTTGTCCTTCCTGCAGCCCTCACATCCTCATGAACTGGTGCTGGTCCCAACACCAAGCAGGGCACACTGGCTTTGTGTGCTCTGTAGCCACTGCTCACCAAGGGCTGAACCCACAGCTCCAAAGGAAGACTTAATTGCAGCAGACAAATACCCCCTTAGGTGGGAAGCACAAAACTGTGCTTCGGTGACGAGAATTCCAGGATGACAGAGGCTTTGGCCATGAATGTGTGCAAACACCCTCAGAAAAAAATACAATGACCACATCTGCTGTTTCTGCACCCTGATTTTGCAGGTCTCTGTTAATCCACGACTGTTTCATCCCAAGCCTATGTGAAAGGATGACAGGTTTTATCCTTGAGCAGTGCAGGCACTACAAACCTCAGGCAGGTAAAGGAAGTTATTGCCTGCCTCTCTGTCCTCACCTTGACAGATTCCCTCAGTGCTTTGCTGCATATGAAAGCAGCTTTTTGCCACCTCCCTGCTGTCCTCTTTGCTGTTGGTGGCACTGCAGGCCAGCCTCACCTGATCTGCAGAGAAGCTTCAGAGCCCTCATCATTATTTTGTACAGCAGGGTGATGGCTGAAAGTCTCAAAGACATGCAGCCAGGGCACAATTTTGTTAGGAAAACAAGGCAAACACTTTCTGTTCCTGCCATACACATGCCTCTGGGTTACTCAGCCATTATCTGCTAAATTAAGGCCAACACTGGCAGCCTTAAGAGCCTGTCCTGTAGCCGTGGCTGCAGGGCACACATGGCTGCCTCGAACTTGGCGGCAGTTTGCACAGAATCCTCGCCCATTGCTCGGGAACGTGCGAGTCCTGCTCCCATGGCAGCACAGGGAAAGGGACGAGGATCTCCTCCAGGATCCCAGGCTGAATTACGACACACCGCTGGACTGTTTCTGACTCCCTCCCAGGGAGAATCCACGGGACCCGGCCATTTCATTACACGTTCAGCAGGACTGCAGGCAAGAGTAGAATTAGATGTCTGCTTTCTAGCTGAGGAGGAATGAGAGGGACACATTCCAGCCCAATTTATACAGCAGCATCAGAAGGCAATGGCAAAACAGGCCCAAGGTGGAGCAAGTGGCATGGACAGGTAATAAAGGTGTGGAATCTCTGCAGAGAACATTCAAATATCATGGGATGAGGAAGAAAATTACATTGCACCTTATATGTGCACAGAATAAGCTTGACTCCACGAAAGCAGCGTGCTACCCCACCACCTCCTATTAAATTGGTGGACTACATGGCTGTGCCTGGGGCTTCTCAAGATAAAAAATGTTCATTTCCTTAGAGAACAAGGTTTTGATCTCCACGACCTTACCGGGCCTGTGCACGTTTACCCATTTTAATTTCAGATTAGCATCTCTCATTTTCAGTACCTAGGGGATTACTGTTTTTGCCTGTGCAGCAAGCACAGTTCATAAAAGTATCGGTTACCCTCCCCCTTGTTCAGAAAATCAAGGCAGATCTGACCAGATGGCACATGCTCCTGTGCTCTGTGTCAGGCTGCATTAATTCAGGGGAAATGAACTCTCCTCCAAAACTATATTTATTTCAGACACCGCCATGCCCAGTTGCTGGGCTGTCCTCAGGAAAACCTAGAGCCAGCTATTTTCCATCAGCTTAGTGGGAAAAAAGCACAGCAAAGGCCTTGCTGGAAGTCTCAGATGCCAGGAAGGAGGAATACCCACAGGCTCCCAGGTAGCTGGAAGTATTTCAGTGGCACTTCCCCAGGGCTTTGAGGCTGCTTCCCTAATGCTCAAAGCATCACAAAACAGAAGGTGCTCCCACACCTCATTGGACCAACCTGGTTATATCTTAAGGCAGTGCTAATGCAAGAGCACAGCCTCTTTGGAAGGGTTGTGTTCCACTGCTTTACTAGGATCAGGAATGAGATCCCTCCAAGTGACAGAGGAAGGTGGAAGCTGTTCTGGCATGGTGCAGAGTGTGCAACTTGTGTTACTATCTCGATCCACCCATTTCTGCGGGGCGTGAGCAAGGCATGTTACCTATTTATAGCTCTGCCCATGCTGCCCATTTCCTTCACCTTCTGCCAGAAAAATTCTGCCCTTTGCTGGATACAATATAGTGTGAGTGCTGGAAAGAGTCTGATTGGGTGAGAAATGCCTTTGCTTCTCTCTGTAAAATGTTATTTACCTTCTTACACAGCACATATAACAACACCTAAGTGCTATACTATAATTAGTAAAATCATGCAGAGAAACTGTTCATGTGGATAATGATACTTTTCATCCTCCCATGTGGGTAGTTCAAGGTTGAATTAATTCATGTTTGCCCAGCTTTGCGAGATCTATGGAAGAAAGGCTATTGTTATGCAAATAATTATTAATAATGACTGCTCCTGTGCTGCTCCCCATTAAATGTGCTCAATTTATAAGTCAAAGGGTGTTTTTCTTTTTGCTGCAAGACTAACTGGGTTCCACAAACTGAAATGTTGGTGTACCTGGAAATAGAGGATAATTCTGAGATTAAGGTTTTTTTCTCAGATTGAAGGCTCATCTTCAGGTTCCTCCTTTCTGTCCTACAAGCAATACACATGACTCTGGAAGTCACTTGGAAAAGCAGTCACACTGTCTTCCCAAGGCATCAAATCAGGCCCAGTTCAGAAGATCTCAACACAGAGGCAAGCCCATGCAGGGTGAAATTCAGACTACCAAATACCCTATAATATGCCTTAAGATGAATAATTATCTTTATTTCACAGAGTGAAGCACAAAGCTATGAAGCAGCTCTAGGGGTGTGCTGAGTACAAATGTAGTATACATGCAATGCTCAAATAAAACACTAAACAAGGACAGGTGTCTAACAAAGGCAATCTTTAAGAACACTGGGGGTTCAATACAATGCAGGCACAAGGAGTTTAATATCACAACAACCATTCCTTGGAGCAGATAAGCAAAACTGTTCCACAGTGGTTGCTATGGTCCCTGAGAGGTCTCCCATTCTGGAGCTGAAGGGAGGACCACAAAAAGTAGATAAGGAATTTTATTTTGGGTAAGCCTCTCTAAATTTTCAAGCACATCATGAGCCACACAGGGATCACACCTGCTGGACTGTTGCATGACCAGGTGCCCTTCAACTAATTCTTTTTTTTTAATCTCCTGAAACTGTGAGAGCAGAAGAAGAGAAATTGGGCTGTTACCATAGTCTTTTTAGAACCCTGTGCAGGCACAGTCTGATGACTTATAAAAAAAGAACAATTCTGTCCACATGCCATGCAAAGCTGCTTGCAGCTAGGACACATCAGCTTTACTGTGCTATTTCCACACAGGAAACAGCCTTCAGTGCAGCCTATCTAATATACCCCAAGTCTTCATACACACCTAGTTTGGGGAGGGATTTATCAAACAAAAACAAGGAGAAGCAAGAATTAAGTTGCACCCATGCCCCCCAAGGCAGTAGTTTGTGTGCACAGGGCTCCTGGGCAGGATAGGCTCTGATGGAGGTTAATGGGACTACCCCAAGTGATCACCCTCCATCACTGACAAACATTTTCACAGGTTTCCCACTGCACCAAAGTTAGCAGATGCCTTAGGCAAGACACAGGGTAATAAAGTGTGAGATGGGTGTCTCCTGTATCTTCAGCAGCTGCACACACTGGAGAATCTTCTGTCAGAAGCCTGCTCAAAGAGCGTTTGAGGACCACAAGAGACAGAAGCGATGCCTGCTCATCTCCCTGCAGTTCTGCAGATGCAATCCAGCTAACCACCAAGGACAATTGATTTGTGCCACATGAATGAGCAAGTATGAAGTGAAGGTATTCCTGGAGCTGTGGTAGAAAGGAGGTTCTTCCCATTTTATTTATCTGCTGCTCTGCTTTCCCAGTAACTGTGGTAAACAGATACTAATCGTTTCCAGAGGCATCCCAGTTCAGATGTGTGCCCTTCCCTGAGGCTCCTGGAAGAGCGCATGTTGTTGGCATGAGAAATGCTGCCAGCCCCACTGCCTGCATAGCCCTGCAGGTTTGCTCTGTCAGTCATCAGTCCAAGGCATGAACCCTTGCAGCTCATCCACAAACACCAAAAACATTCAAGAATCGTGCCAAGGTGTTGCAGTGTGTGGATGCTGGTGTTGCTGCCATGAAGAAAAGTGCTTGCCCTAAGCCCTGCAGAGCAGCGTATCTAGGACCTGATACTTAAGGGATCTTCTAGTGATTTCCACAGGCTGATAGGAACATCCTAGAACAATTCTTTTCTGAACTGTAGCAAATGTCACCTAAGAAAGAAATGTCACCTTGTGTTGTTTTCATTTGAGGGAAAGTCAGATCTGGTAAGGTTTCCAGCCACCAGCACTTCTTGAATTCTGTCAGGTTTGGTGCTGTAACCACTTCTTTGAGGAGCCTGCCCAAAATCCTTCTCGGGGAAGAACCTTCTTCTAAATTCCAGCTTAAACCTCCCCTGACACAACTTCAGGCCATTCCCTTGGGTCCTGTCACTGGTCACCAAAGAGATCCTCGTTGCCCTCCTTTGGACGTTTTCTAACAGCTTAATATACTTCTTATACTGCGTGGTGTCCAAAACTGCACACAATATTCAAGGTGAGGCCATACCAGTGCAGCGTAGAACACACAGGGATTTTTATTCCAGCCAAAGCAGCTTTTCTTTAGGCTGTTTCCCACAAGCAAGTTGGCCTTGCTGGGGTCCACTGTAGTAGCCCACATTGGCTAGGATAAGACATCTTCCATTACAAAGCATTTCTATAAATGCATCTCTAAGGACTGAGAGACTCAGTCTTTTAAACACCACACCTGGTCTCTTCTGTAGAAAGTAAAGATCATAGGGCACTTCCTGTTGGCCAACCAGTGTCCTGTGAATGGATAAGGAGTCCCAACTAAAAATCTTTAAAGATCCAAACCTCTTCTACATTGTGTGAGCAAAGCATCCTGTTACTTACACAGAAGTCACTAGCTAGAAACATGTATCTCTTGGGGCATTAAAGGGTCTTTAGGCCCTTCTGTTGAGAAGAAAACATGACACTGGCCAATGAGAGAACACAAAGTTGGTAAGTCTAAGCAGGTCATAAAAATGAGAACTTCACTCTTATTTCTTTTTCCTCTCTTGGACATTTCTCTACAGCAGCAAAGAGAATATTTATTCATGAGCAAGAAATATAACTAATTTTTTGAAATTACAGAATAGATGCCAAAACTCTGGCACAATTAGCCTACAGGTAAAGCTCAGGGTTTTCAGACTAACATCCCAAGTAAGGATGCACTGTGCTGATAAAGCTCTGAAACAATGCAATTTCCAGGGTGACAACAGGACAACTACTTTCTCAGTGCTCTTGTTAAACTTATTCTTCCAAAGATAAACCAAAAGCTTCTTGAGCAGAATATCTGAAGCTTGGTTTCCTATAAATGTCTAGTATGTGGCTGTCCAGGAACTCATGTGAGTTTCTACTGTAGCCATCACCGAACCCAACAATATCTTCCCACTCATCTCCAACAACCTCAAGTTCCCTGCCTTTCTTCAGCAAGTTACTCAAGAATTACTGATCCTCAGTGACTTTTTATTTAGTTCTTGCTTCTCCTGTAGGAAACACCTCTTCTTCAGAAGCTTGTTCTGCTACTGGAGTACATTTGCTACCCGGACGCCACTGGTTTCACTGTCAGGGGAGAGGCGTGCACACACACACACCAGAGCATGTGTCTGAACAGGAGCATCCAAGAAACAGAGCAGCAGCCTCTTTCTTGGACTCAGGTTAGCTCTCTGATTGCTGTCTTGTAAGACTGGCCCTGGGGGACGGTTGTGACATATGATTGCAGTGCAAACACTGCAGGTGTTCCCTAAGCTGGGATTTGCTCAGGTCTAGTACAACTTTCATGTTACCGGTTATATATGAACAGCATCAGGAGGAGAAACACTAATTAGATCACTTATGATCCCTGAAAAGACCAGGAAGAAGTGAAACAGAAGACTTCTTCCAGACATGGAGATTGGCCACTGACAAGTGAACTGGCATCTGCCTTGGAACTTGTGTCTATCAGCTTTGCACTATGCTGTTTAAGGTTCATGACGAGCCTCTTTCATGTAACACACACCTCCAGACACCACATATGAAGGCCAAAAATTTCCCATTACCATGTCTGCCAAGCCATGAGATATGCCAACACTTTGTGCTGTAGCAGAGGCACATCCAAGAGGAGGAAATGTTTCCAAATTTTACATTTCAGTGATCCCTTAGACTTGCTCAAGAAGAACATCTCTGTTCTCCATAAGTTTTGAGGAAAAGAGGAAAGACCTAAAATATCACCTGCTAATCCAACTGTGGAGGAGATCCCACTACATCCTGGTTACAGCACACATCAGAAATGCAGGATTTAAAAATATGGTAAGATGCTTTTCCAAGGGAGGAATGTGCAGTTTTATTTATTTACAGCAGTGCTACACACTCTTTTCCTACTCTACTGGCAGCTCAGAAGATGCACAGCCAGTATGAGGCAGCTATTCCAGGACTGGCCTTTGTCACAGAAAGATGCTGTGAGTAAATCATAGTCTCCTGTATTACCATGGCCAACAGGATACCCCAGCATAATTAACATCCCCATTTTACAGGCTGTTCAACTGAGACATGAAGCACTGACTTAACCTGCCATGATTCCACAGAAAAAGAACGACCAAGGCAGGGGCAGCAGCCCTCCCTAGCCTCACTTGAAGGCACACAGACAAGCAGGAATGAAGAAGGCACGTCTGCTTTCTTGCTGCTCTGCATCATCTCCTTGAAATCCCTCTGAGTGCAGTCTTGCAGTGCACTCTTGGCTCTCCACATACAACATTGATCATGGACCAGGCTTCACAGGATGCTTCTTGCTTGTTTTTTCGCTAATGGATATCATTTTTAAAAAGTAAGATGTTGAGGGGGAGGAAGGACAAGGGAACCCTGAGTGAAAGCTGCCACTGTGCTCAGTCTCTATGGAAATAATCCACAATGCTAATACATCCTAAAATGGTAATAAAGCCTGTGTTCTCTTATGTAATCCCATAGTAAGAAAGAGCTCTGTCGGCTTGCCTGACAAATGATATCTCTGTAACCTTGGTGGGGATTATTACTAAAAAACACAGGGTGGAAAAATAAAGCGACACACATAGATGCACGCAAATCCGTCGGATGCAGAAAAAGGACAGGCAGCTCCAGCCGCCTCCTGTGCATTGGCCCTACGATATTATCTCTGCCATGAAATGGGGAAAGTATCTCCTGGCAAAGCAGCAGCCCTGCCCTGGCTCCTCCTCTACTCACAGCCCCCGTTCCCACCCAGGCACCTCAGTACCAGAAGCAGGCGGAGGGCAGGTTTCCCCTCTTCTGTCCTCCCTCCCTCCCTCCCTTCCCCCCTCCCCCAAAATGAACATTCAAAGCCCCGGCAGCTGGCCAAATCCAGTTTGCCTGCGTCACCGATGCACGTGGATCCACATCTGTCCTGCCCAGCGGTGATGGAGCCAGGGCTACGTGCGTCCCTGGGAAGGATTCATGCCCCCAAATCCATCAAGTTGTGTGTCAGCAAGGGTGGGGACAGCATTTTCCGGGCACAGCTGAGCAGCACTGTGAGGCTTAAAGCTTGCCTTAGAGTTGTAGGGAGAGGACAGGTTTGGAAGCTCATTTTGGAGCTGGCTCTAAGTTTGGCAAACCAAAGCCAGGCAGCTCTTTGCTCTTGAGCCTCAGGTGTAGAACAGAAATAAGGCAGCACCAGCTGCTTCACAAGGTGAGACAGTGTACAGGTAACTCTCTCACTGCCTCCCTCTCCTCCTCTCTTCCCCTAGAGGCTGTGCCCCTCTGTGGACACAGAAAAGGGCCCACCAGGCCGCCCTGGAAACTTTCAGACGTGCAGGTTGGCTTGAACAAACACTCCCATCCTCATGTGGAGCAGCCAGCTCCAAGCTCCATCCTCAAGGACATGGCAGCCAGACAGTCAGGAGGCTGACCAGAACACGACTCACATGCAATAATATGAGCAGAAAGCTCTTATCTCAGTGCCAGCAAAAGATGGTGACTAGCCTAGTGTCTCTTTCCCACAGATCAAAGCATGGGAACCCTTAGTGGAATGCCAGAAAACTTCCTTGGAAACAAGAGATGACATCAGGAGGGTTTCCATGCCTGATTGAACATTCACCCTTTCATGTTGTGCTGTGTTTGAGGGAACTTTTATGTTTTCTCAGACAGAAGAAGATGCATGAATAGGAAATCTTGAGTCAAAGAAGATTCCCCAAGGCTGGAAAAGCATAACCCTGAAGAAAAAAACATCAATCCTAAGATTTAAAAAGATGTTATTATGACATTTAAAGCACACGTTTAATGGAGCAGAGCCTTTGTAAGTCAGAACATGTAGAGAGCTCTTATTCATATATTCCCTTAATATATACAATGTGACTGGAAAGTAAAGGGTTACAATCATTATTCACAGCAGTCACATTTTTTTAATTAATAACCTTGTAATTGGTATCGACTTAAACCAACTGATGACAGTCTTATGATGAGCCATTCCCAGCCAAGCTTAGTATCCAATTGCCCTCAGGTCAGGAAAACAGTGAACTCCATTATTGGCAGAAGCTTTCTGCCCCACACCACTCTCCTTCCTGTGCCAGAGGGAGGTCACCCCATGCCACCCACCTCTGCAGTCCTCCTGCAGCCCTTCCTTTCCAGCACCATGGCTCCATGGAGCCTCTGCTGTGCTGCAGCCTGGATCCCACAGGCCAGCATCTAAAACACCAGTGCTTCCTGGTGTCTTGATATCCCTGTGGCAAGCTATGATTCCAAAAGGTGAGCCCACTGCCAGGACCAGCAGAGCCCTTACCCAGTGGCACCCTGGCAAAGAAAGCAAAGGCAAACCCACCTCCAGACACTCTCTTCTAGGAAGCAGGAGCAAATCCTGCTCCTCTGTTAAGACATGGGCTCAAGGGATGGAAATCCCCCCCACAAGATAAGGTAATTTTGGACGTCTCTGACATAACTGCAGTGTGCAGCTTGAACATGCCTCTCTGAAGCAAAAAGGGCAGCACTGACAAAGGGCAGCCTTGCCTCTGGAGCAGCTCGAGCCATGGCCTCAGCTAACGCAGGTCACAGCTATAAATAAAGCCCTGGGGCAACATTTCTGACCTGGAGCTCTTTTACAGCAAATTTCGGGAGAAGTTTACTTCCAGGAAGAAAAGCCCATGTCAAATACAGAAGGCACCACAGCAGCTCCTCTGTGAGGTTGCAGCACCAGGGCTCGCCTAGGGATCGAGAGTCTGACATCTCTGCCGGCCTCGGGGCGTCCCTCCAAACAATGCCCTGCTTCTCCCCTTCCCCGCGGGACCGGAAAAATCCGCTCTCCCCCGAAGGCTCGGCAGGGCGCCCTGCGGAGGGCTTCCCTGCTCCACTACCGGGGAGCAGCATTAGAGGGCAGTGCGCTGCCTCGGGAGCGGGATGTGCGCGCCCGTCCCGCCCCGGGGCCGGACCGCGGGCACCCCTCGGGCACGGCGCCTCCCGGCCGGCCGACCCGCAGCATCACCGCCGCAGGACGGGGCCACCCCCATCCCCAGACTCCCCCGAGCCCTGCCCTCAGCATCGCCGCCGCAGGACGGGGTCACCCCCATCCCCAGGCTCCCCCGAACCCGGCTCGCCGCATCCCGCCCCGCAGGCAGCAAGCGGGAAATCCTGCAGGGGCTGCGTTTTCATTAGAAAATGCCTGGGTTTAATTAAATAAATGTGAAGCTGGATAATACAATCAGGAGAATTGCCTGCGCTCTTTTGTTTTGCAATTCAATTTGGTTTGTGCTGTACCCACACTTTTAGTTTTCTTGTGCCAAAACCTTTTGCATTGATCACTCGGAGCTGCATTGCAGAGTTTGCCAGGGACAAAGCTGGAAGTGCTGGCTGTTGAATAAAGGGCAGTCGGAACTTTTCACAGCTGGGGATGCATTGGAGGCAGCCTGCCTCTGCAGCAGAGGAACAGATTTTTGCAGATTTTTGAGAACCAAAGCTCCCGCTGACTGCTTGTAAGTGGAGTTCAGCAACACTGTCAAAAATCAGGTACGAAAGAAGAGGACAAGAAAATACACTGTCCCATCTATAACCAAGGAGAGCAAGTAGGTTAGCATGCATGCACACGAGTGTGTGATCAAGCCCATAAACCAACAGAGCATCTTCATCCTGCAACCCTGCAAACAGTACATTGATTTCCTGAGCACGCAATTGTTAGGGTTCCAGAAACCAAAATTACAAACAAAACCAATATTTTTGATTTCAAAAAGCCAGTTCTGGTTGCTAAGTGACTACAATATACTTCTCTATCACATCATTTGAAAAGCCCACACACTAAGAGCAAGGAAATTGCTAGGTTAGGACATCAGGAAAATGCCTTAGCAAGATGATGAATTTTAAATATTTGTACTACTGTAGCACTTAGAGACCCCGTGAAACCATTTTCTTTGGTAACATTAAGAGTAAAATATGATTCCAAGAGTCTTAAGCTAAAAAAAAGGGTACAAGAAGTTAGTGTCACACTAGAGCACAGACCTGAAAAAAAAATGTAGGCAAGGAAGAAGCTCTATCAGGACTGAAAAGGAAACCCATTGAAAACAGAAGAAACTTTAAAGGGAGATGACTAGAGCTAGAAGTGGTGACTGAGGCTGTAATAAAATATGCTTGGATGGAGAACTGGTGGAGTATTTGGGGAAAAGAACACAAAAAAGTAAAAGCATGATTGAGAGGCTAAAGCAGGAAAGCTTTAAAACCAACGACAGAAGTTTGAGAGAACAGAGTTTGAGGAGACACCAGAGTATCGCCCAGTAGGGGAAGAAAAACATTGTGAGGGAAACACATAATGCCATAGGTAAGAATCTGGAGGAAAAAATATGAAACTTTGATAGACTGCAGACAAAGAAGCATTAAGAGCTGAACCAATCTCTAGAAACAGCACAATAAGTAATAGCTGCCAGACAGCAGCACTAGTTCTGGTTACTGTGGCAATATATAAAAAATGCTCAGACTGAGAAAGTGTGACTCCTCTGTGCTTTATCCACCACCACATAATGAAAAGTATGAAACAACTTCCCCAATAGCTCTAGAATTCTTAAAAAGGGATATTGATTTTATTTCCTAATACTATTTTCAAGACTACTTGCCCATAAAAATTATTGTTAGTGAATAAATTAATCAGCTTCCTATGCCTGTGAATAGTCTTTTTGCTTGTGATTTTTAGGAATGCTGGCATCACTATCTGCTGTAAAGTCTGCACGTAGCCACAACAAACCCTGTTGTTTAGTAAATACCCTTTTATTCATGAAAGAGTGCTATGCTTTCCCATACGGCTCTCCTACATCCCTCTCAAATGGGAATAACACGTGCTGTGCCAGGCAGGGAACAAAGACAAACACGCACGGATATTTTCCCATGGGCTTCGGAGCATCCACACACAGGGTATGCACCTGGGGAACCAGGGCTGGCCCATTGGGACCATAGCTTGGTAAAGATGGACCACAGCAGCAGTGAGACAAGAACACTGATCCAAGCACACCTGCCCACTAAATATCCACCACAGAGAAGTTCAGAAGAGAGCATGAGAGTTTTCACAAGTTATTCAGAAAGAAAAATGACAAAACTTGATCAGTAATGAAATTAGAGTTGTGGTCTTGCTTTTTAGACAGAGCTATGATTGCTATCTATATATACAATACTTGTGTCATTTCTTGAGATCACACCAACAGTTTCTGTGGGTGTACATCAGTGTTTTGTCACCCACTCGGTTTTCAAACCTGCTGGTCAGAAAACTTAACAAAGCAGGAGACATCTCCAAGGTTTATTTCCTGTAAGACTTGTGACATTGAGGAGATGGGTAAATTTTGTGTTGAGACAAACTGTTGTAACAACTCAACAGATAGCTGCCTCCTGCCAGGCAGTCAATTACCACACACAGATCCCAAAGCCAAGCACTTGCCAGACCAGGACCTGGTCAAGCAAAGGGGGAGGAGAGGAGAATGTAAAGGATATTTCTAAGAGTCAAAAGAGATGTAGGAAGTGTTACCAGTTTGGGCAGGGGCAGGGGCGGTTATGTGGAATTCTTTGGTGGGGCATGAGGTGCCTGAAGATGTGTGCACACTCTGCAAGTGCTGTGGTGCTTGATCCTGGGGATGTCAGCAGAAGACAGCATTGCAGGAGTGTGGGATGTAGGACAAGAACCTGCAGGCGGACAAGTTTCCCAAATGAGCTTTTTTTTCTGTGTGTCAGCAGGTGAAAATACCATTTTCTTTAAAGGTTTATAAAAGAGGGGTAAGTACCAGGTACCACGTAGGTACAGATGCAAATTGATGTAAGAAAGCTCCTTCTAGGCATGCCAACACACTGCACAGTGACATTAGACACACATCTAGGTGCAGCACTGTCCTCATTCACCAGCAAGCACAGAGAAATCAGAGCAAGCCCAAGCTGAGTACATTAACTCATCATATCCCTGCCTTACGCCTTGTTCCTAAGGTCATGAAGTCTCCTGTCTCTTGTTCCAAACTGAGCTTCTGTACTTGAGGAACTTAAAAAGTTTGTTGAACAGCGCTTTACATGTGAATGATTCTTTATCATTATCTGTAGATATCCAAAATACTGTATCTACAAGCAATCTCTACAGAATGCACTGCATCTAGCAGGTAAGTTACAGATCTACCAGGCCATCTGTGACCCAGGCTTTGGTCATCTCCGTGCCACAAACCCCCCACATCCTCAGATGAGTCATTTCACCATGGCTACCCATGCAAAAAACAGATCTGTATCCTTTCCCTCACTGCCAAGGAAGCGCAGTAGTGGGAAGTTCAGGAGCAGGAATAATTTAAGGTTAATAGATCAACTGCTGTATGCTCTTTCAGTGCCCCTGCTTCCTAGTCTTTGACAGATTTTATCTCTTCAATCATCTGGGTAAAGAAAAATGTGTCCTGCAGCCTGGCAGGTCCTTGGCCATGCTCTCCTGCTCCCATGGTGCTGCTCATGCCCCCCTGCCCCAGTACCACACGTCTCCCTGCCAGCGATACCCAAGCGTCTCTGGCATGCCACGTGTTTGGAGTGGTAACCAAACCCAGCTCCTCAGAATAGACACACTCCCCCCATGGCTCCCACCCCCCTCCATCTTCAGTAACCTTACCCCAACAGGGCAGGGGCTGGAGGCAGGAAACCAGGCGGGCTGGCAAAACAGGAGATGCTCAAGACTCCAGGGATTAACCCTATCCACCAGATGCAACTGTTACCCAAGTCCTCACCCCCACCCTATCCCCAGATCTTTGTAACAGGTGGAGAACGAGGGGGTGGCCACCACCCTCACAAGAATCCCCACATGGATGCCAAAGGGCTGGATATAACCAGGTACAGCCAGAGGCATCCCAGCAGAGGGAAGAAAGCAGCGAGCCAAATAAAGACATGGAATTTAACATCAAAGTGCAGATAAAAATACATGGACATCACCCCCGTTCTGAGCAGAAGGAAGGGCCGAGAAGTCTGACTGCCAAACCCAACAAATTTCATTCTGTCCTTCCTGAAAAACTTCAAAAAGCACAGCAAATACGGACTGAGCTGCTATACACAGATCAGGCCAAGCGTGCCAGGAGCCCTTTAGCAGCACTGGCATGCACTGCTCACACAAGGTACCTACGGTGTATTTGTGGGGTGGGCAGCCTGGGCCTGCCACAGGGGCTCCAAGCCAGCAGAACCAGCATTACTCCTGGAACACAGCTCACAAAGGGCAGGACTGCTGCCACGTCACAGGCAAAATGAAGCTGAGTGTACAAGCTCTGCCAGGTCCACACGGACTTGGTGGCTGGGTACATGCACAACACCGCAGGAGGCACTGCTAGAGGGAAGAGTTGTTCAAGGCTCCAGGAGGGCAAGGGAGGTGAGGACAGCCCTGGGCTGGCAGATGAACATGACAAAGCCTGGGAGATGGCAAGGCTCCTTGGACAGGCATGGCTGAGAAAGGAGCCATGTCCTTGAGCACCCTGCCCCAGACAGTGGGTGAAGGCATGTGACCAAGAGGATGGTGTCTCTATGTAAGCACAAGGACATGCGTGGAGGGAAGTGGTGGGAGAAAGGCAGAAACAAGTGTAAGAGCCCCTGATTGTGCACAGCTTTGAGTGGGAGAAACTGGGAGACCAGAGGGATTCAGGGAAAGAATGAGACTCAGAGAAAACTAAAATGAAGGAAGAGCTACCAGACAGAAAACAGTTCTGCACCACTGAACGAAGTCACTTAAGTCTGCTATGAGACCAATGATGTATTAGGAAAAATAAGATAAACCTTCTGTCTGCCTGAGCAGATGAGGCCTTTCTAGAGCAGAGCACAAGGAACAGGTCAGAGGGCGACCCTACCTGAGCAGCTCTTGCAGTGTGGTACAGCACCATGATGAACAAGGCACACAGAACAGGCAGGATGGCAGAACAGTGTGCAAGGCAGCAGGACTACAGAGGTGATGAGACCAATCACATCCAACACACTGGGAGGGCTGGTGAAAGGGCCAGTTTGGTGGCCTGGAGCCCTCCATCCAGGAGCCTTGGGCATGTTCAGCCTGATCTGGATTTCGGTTCCTCCCCTTTCTGGAGGAGCTCTGACTATGGCATAACAACCCATCGTGGTTCAGACAAGAATCCTGCATTACATCTGCTCTGTGAGAGACAGAGCTCACCTGTGGGTGCAGCCCCTTTGATGCAGCTGCCCTGCATTATCTCGGGACAGACCATGGGTGCAGAAAACCTCATGAGACCATGAACAGGGAAAAAAAAAGAACATGTAAAACTCTAATTAGGTAACTCCAGTATAATTTGTGTGGGATGTACCCGACCCAGCAGAGCAATGGATCAGCTCCACTACCCAGTGTCCAGTACAGGTTTAGCATAACAGAAGTCACTTTCACATATATAACAGAGCAGTGGAGAAACACGAGGGAGGAGGAGAAAGAGAAAGCCTGCCAATAACCTGGAAGAGCACGATCAAGGTGCCACTTGTGAAATGCATCTCAGGCACGGAGAACGAGATGCATCATTTGATAGGAGAGGGTACACATTTAGGTAGAGCTCTTCAGGAAAAAAACAACTTTTATAATGTGGCAATAAGTGCCATCAGTGCAGATTGCTGAAGCAAACAAATTGTGTAGATTATCCAATACCAGCGGATATAATGATCGATAATGCAGGATTCTTTAAATACCTCAAGAAGAAGAAATTTCAGTGCCTAGACTGAGCACCATGGTTTGCTGGCACTGCCTTCCTTTGGTGAAACACATTCTTTTTCATGGATAGGGTTACAGGAAGCAGGATTATGTCTAAATTTCACCAGCCTCCACAGGTAGATTCCCTCCCCAGACAGCTTCAAAGTGTTACGGCTCAGAGGTGCCAAACTGGATCAGGCATATCCAATGTAGTCTGCAGCAGTTGAGAGCCATGAGAGCAGGCTGACATGGGCAGCAGCTGGGACACCTAAGTGCAAGTGTTGAGCAACTTGAATTCAAGGAGAATCACACACTCGGGGTCGAGGTATCCGTGTTAACATATGCTTTTACATAAAATGTGCTTTGATTTGGCTCCTTCCTCTACTCAACCCCCCTCCCATTGTAACTATCAATGTCTTTACTAGAGGTCTCTGAAGAAAAGGAGCTGTCAGGATGCTGTAGCAGCAGAGCATGAGACAAGGCTCTTCACACTTCAGCAATACATTAGAGACAGTTAAGACTTGGGCATTCACATATTTTCTGGACATTATTGATAGTGATAGAGGAGTTAACTCCACCAGCAGTTACATTTTGGGGGTTAGGTCACCCCTCTTTGCACCAATGGGTCTTCTTGCCTCTCTGACAACAAACATTGCAAATGCCTTTTGCAGCTCATTGCAGAAAACCTGTTGCAAACTCAGAGCCCCCACCACACTCTCAAACACCCAGCTCTGTCTCTGAGTTTGCTTTTCTCTCCTGCTTGTATCTATGACATGCAGGCAAGCGGGGCTGGCAGTGGGGCCTTCCTACACAGTGTGAAGCAGTGGACATTTTGCTGGGAGCAGGATCCCAATGCTCTTACATGAAAGAGCTTCTTTTCTTACTTAGTTCTGACTGTGAACTCTTCCTAGACAGGAAACAATCCCACCCCTTTCTTAGGAGTTAGGAATGTTTAAGCAAGTCAACAGCCTGAGGATATGAATCCAAGAGGCTGAAGTACAAGAAAGAAACCTTATAAAAGGGCAGCAGCACAGGGCAAAGGGTTCATCCCATCACTAACATGCAACATGTTGGACTCAGCTTTCTATTTCTCAGTGCCTCCTACTCAGTTATTCAGTTGCTTAGGGGAGCCCAGAGCCCCTTTCCTCCCTCCCAGACAAGTACCTCCACTACAGAGAAATCCTTAGCTCTTCCATGGCCCTCACATGTCCCAGCTTTCACACACATTTTGGACCTGGCATGTGAGACTAGTCCTTGCTACCAGCCCAGGGTAAAGCCCAAGTTCTGGTTTCACTCCTGCAGATAACCCTACACCTTTTAAGCAGTGTGGGCAAGGCATCCTCCAGGTCCTGCCCGTGACTCTACTGGCATGGCAACTCCCTGCCTCACCTACACAGTCCCAGCATATCCATTATCCCCTAAAAACCTGTCTTTCCCACATTCATCTTTAATGAACACATTTTGCAGTGCTGTTCCCCACATTAAGACTTTACTTCCAGAGCAGCAGGCAAGCTGATGGGAAATCATTCACTCACTCTTCCACCACTTTACCAGGTGAAGGGGCCAGAGACCTGCTGGATGCCCAGACAAGCGGGCCTTGAGTTCAGAGATATGCACTCAAATCTGCCACTGTGATGGTTTTACACAACCCAGGTTTCCAGAAGGATTTCAGCCCAGAAAAAATTCAAAGCCCTCAAGCTATGTATCAAAGAGACGAAAGACCATATCCTTCATCCTCAGCATTTACAAAAACGTGTATCACACTCAGCAGCAACTTCCAGCTGAGAGACTGACTGATGACCTGCAGTGAGGACAAAGACACCTGAGAAATCACACAGAGCACAAGTCACAACACACAACTGTCTCTCAGCAGATGATGATTCAAGAACACCATCATTTGGGGTATGTAACCCTCACTTAAGTAAATGTCCTTGTACTGTGGGAAATCTCCACAGCAGGACTCCAGCAGGTAATGATTTACACAAGTTTTTACTGAAATTCTTTGCAGAGAAATCCTGGTCTGCCATTCAGATCACATGTCTGTGAGGCTCTTCAGCAGCAGGTACTTTGCACTGTGTGTAGGCTGGGTCTGTAAATGCAACCTTTTTTGCTTCTCTGTTCTTACTTCTCTCAGTAATACACACAGCTTCCCTACTGCCCATGCTGCTAACAGACAATGGCAAAACCAGTTGGCTTGCAGTCCTCCAAGTCCCAAGTGCCTGACAGAGCAGCTCTATACCCCGTAGCAGAGAGACAGCAGCACAGTAAGAAACACCACACTGAGGGAGAGGTTATGATGCCACTAAATATAGCCGGGAAAAGGCACACATGGCCCTTGAAGAGAAGGAGCAGCAGGCTGCAAGGTATGTGCAGGGCAAGAACTGTGCTTCCAAGGGTCAACCTCCATTAGAGCACCAGCTCCTGCAGCACACAGCCACTGGGCTCAAGTTGTACAGGTGTTTTCCTCTGGCCATGGCTTTGAAGACTGCCCATTCATCTGATTTGTGAGTTATGTAATCACCAGAGGAAAATAGGGTTTGCTTGTTTGCTTTTTGCTTTAATAGAAGTCATGTAATCACTTTAGGTTTAAGCTCCAGTCCAAATCGGACTATTTTTACATTTCAAGCTTGATCTCTCTGGAAAGAGGACAAGTCCTTTTGCCTGGCTTACAAAGAATGGGTTATGATAACACAGTGACTGCTGGAGGACTACATGGAAAGCAGCATGCCCCTTCTCATCCTAACCCCTGGGGTCCACTCACTGTTTGTTCACCCCACAGCTCCCAGGTAGAGATCTGTGGGAGATAGTGCTGGAATCTGAACTACCTGGGCCTGGGCAAACCTTAATTAATTTATTAATTCTTGCTCTTACTTTCTTGTACCCGTCGATCCCACTGCCCTTGCTCCCCAGAAGCAATTAATTCTCTATTTCATCCCACATTCTGAGCTCAACAGATTGTTCAGCATTTCTCTCTGAAACCCAGCAGCCCTTGCTTTTATGACATTTCCTTGGGCATTAGCTGTCACTGTGCCTGCTACCTACCAGCTAAATATTGAGGTTCCTTCAATCAGAGGAACAGACAAAAGATTTGCACACTTTAACAAATCATACCTTCCATTGCACAGGTGCTACTTTGCACATAGACTAAGTCTGGAATAAAACAAGTTTATTCACCTGTTCCCCACTACCAGCTCATTTCTCCCCCTTTGCAGCAGAGACTGCTTTCTGTTGAAGACAATGCACACTTCAGAGGTGTTTAGACCTTGGCCCAAGCCACCATACAAACAAAATCTGTGTACAGGCCTTCCTCAAAGCAGAGTGTTTACAAACTGATATATTGCCCCAGGCCCCATCAGTAGCTGTTTTTTGCTCCTTGTCAAACCTTTTGGATTTCACTCAGCACTTCTTCTCAGGCGGAAATGCCCGTCATGTTGGCAGCAGGATTAAAATGGCATGTGAGCCAGCCAGGGTAAAAATGTCCCCATTAATTTTTCATCTTTCCCCAGGCAACTCTGCCTATAGATCTACGCAGGTATTAAGACAGCTTTGTCAATGAAAACTGTTAGCTCCTCTTCCTCTCTGTCCCCAGCGTGCAGCCAGCAGAGCAGTGGCAGCAGTAGAAGGCAGTGACCCTTTCAGAGCTGCTGTGCCCCTGCTTTACCAGGGGGCCTGGGGCACCTGCTGAGGCTGAGGGCAGGTCCCCGTGGGCTGAATATGTGACTTCCTTCCACAACAGCCCTGGGAATGCCTGAGTTGGTGGTGGCCAGTGAGCATTTTTCATGGGGAGTCTGCTGCCAGGTAGCCCTTTGTACCAGCCACCTTTGAGCCACCATCACTTGGAATCAAAAGTGCTTACACAGTCTAGAGCAGCCCTCCACTGCATTCCCCCACCTCCTCCAGCAGGGCCCACAGAGGTCAGACCACACTAGGGAATCCTGTCTCTCTAAATGGGCGTCTCACTGAGATACACAAAGATGCTGTGACTGAAATCATCCCCTGCTCTGCCCCAGAGCTCTTAACAACAGCAACAATGGTGACACCACCTTCAAGTTCACAGAGCTGCTTTGCTCCAACCCACACTGAATCCCCTCTTCTCTGACATCAGGTCTCCCTTCAGTCCTCCCCAAACAAAGATGCACCAAAAGACATGTCAAAAACAATCATCCCTGTAAACCTTTAACCACCCTTCCTTAACAGCCTTCACAAAGCCAGGTTCCCACTGCTCCCAATGCTCATTGAGCCTGACCAGGCAAAAGCCTATGGCAAAGCAAGGAGACCTTCATGGGAAAAAATAAAATGCTGCCCAAGATGAGTTGTCAGCAGGTTGTTCTCTCTGCCAAGCCCAGGTTTCCCACAGAAGAGCCATGCTGTTGGGGACCTTGGCTTTCAGGACAATGGTAAAGCTGAGAACAAGATCACTTCTAGCCATTGGAGATCCTGTGTTTTTTAATAATATTAAGAGTAATGAGCCAGGGTTAAGGCTAAATTCCAGCTCAGGTGATTACATGCTCCCTATGTTAATCCCCCCACTGCCCCTCCACAGTTCTGACTGGATGTAGGAATAGTAAGCCAATACTTGCTCAGTAACTTACATTCATTTTACAGGGGAGGCACAGCAAAAGCAGAAACCAAGCTCAGGGAAGAGTCTGTTCAGATGCATTGGAAGGCAAAGAAATTTTGACAAATGCCAATAAGCAAAAAATGTATTTGGACTCTCTGCCCGGCAAGATTCTCTCTTCAAAAGCTGATGAGAAATTTAGAGGTTTGTATGCATTTTGTTTCATATATGGTCATATGTCCTAATACTATAAATCCAGTCTTAAAATATTGCAAAGGATGCAGCCTTACAACACATACTTGATATGAGGACCATTAACAATGAGAACTGTGTAAGTACTAGGCTTGACCAGATGGCTGAAAGGTTTTTTTGCATTTTCTCATCATACAGTTACCAATGGCTCTGCATCATCATCATAATAGCTCTGTCCTCCAGCTGTATAGTCATAATTGCATTTTATTTTTTTATTTGTTTGCAATTTAATGCTAAGCACAGTACTTAAAATGGCTGCTTTTGTTCCACTTTGGGCTCTTCCTTCTCTGTGCTGGCTGGCTTTAACTTCTGTTTTGAGAATATGTTTGTCTTCTCTAATATTTGTTTACCTTTTATTATTCCATCTATTTTCTTTGACATGCATCTTTAATTAGCTGCACTCCTCTGCTTTCATTGCCTACTAAAACATTCATTTAGAAAGTGTGGTGCTCACTCCTGCTGGAAATCTCAGCTGTATGCTTAAAAGGTCAAGTCTATTTCTTGCAATAACCTTTGTCTGGCCAAGTAATCAGTCGTATATCAGATAAGGTGGCCCCTAAAGAGGCAACTTGTATTCAAAACATATTAAAATATTTTTTCCTTTGGCAAGGAAGATTTGTAAACATGATAGGTAACTACCACACCAGTACAGTAATAATTATTTTCTACTTTCAGAGATAATATATTCTTTGAAAGAGATGCTCTTCCTTCTGGACTCATAAAACTTGAAATCTCTGGAATTTTGTTCAACAGGTTGCCTTTCTCTTGGAGCTAACACCTACTGCTGAGCCTCTGAGCCTCCAAGCCTTCTATGGGTGGCAAGTTTGATCATCTTCTATATCTTTGTCTTAAATTTCTCAGAAAAATGGGAAGAACTGGAGCCACTTCGTTCAATGCTCCACCACAGACCCTACATATTAGTTTTCCCCAAGCTGGTGCCTGGGATGAACGGCAGAGAGAAAGCAGCAGTGCTGAGAGATGAACGCTTGATCTTCATCTTCCTCCAGCCCTGCAAGTGGGACTGGGGACCACAGCATGGCTGGGGAATTCCAGGGACAGCTTTGGCTTTGCAAAACAAGGCAGGTACCAGATATTTCCAGACTACTGGAAAGCATCTGGGAGTACAATGAGCAATACTGAGCAGCACAGCAGTTTTTCCCTCTCTGCCACAGCATGGAGAGGCGACCTGTCTTCGTTCAGGTCAGTGGCAGAGCAAAAATCAGGATTTTGTATGGAACTAGGGTTTGGTATGGAAGAGGACTCAAAGCAGACTGGATCATGCCTTGCAGATGTTCCAGCTTTGCCCACACCTTGTCATGCTGCCTTCACATCAGCCCCAGAAATTGTGCAGCTCTCTAAAGAGTCAATTCTGGAGTGTGATTAAAAATGCCAGTACAGGGGAAGCAGTGGCAGGTCATGGATGGGGGGCAGAGTATTGCAGCATGGTCTCAATACAGCTTACAGCACCCAGGCCCACTCCTTGAGCTGCCCTGACCGTCAGCCTTGTGCATTTGCCACCTCCTCAGGTGTACAGCAGTCAGACTCTATCTTCAGCCAAGTAACTGAACCCCCTCAGCAGAAAGCCAGGCTCTCCTCAGCACTGCTTCAGCACTGTAATTAATTCACAAGCCTTTGCCTTTCCCTTTCCCCTCGCTGTGCCAGGTCAGCAAATTCACTGTTATGCCAGTTACTAAAACTGTATCTCGCCCTCTTTGGCAATTCATCAGTTTTATTGGCGTGAATGTGTCTTCCCAGACAGCCAGTGAAGTAAAGGTATGGCAGAACAAACAACTGAAATGTGTGCAGGACAGACAGTGAAAAGCTTTCATGATACATGGGGCAAGAGGCTGCCAGAGTGAGGCAAGCCCATGCAGGAGGTGGAGAAGAAAGCACACCTGAGTAGAAAGAGAAGTTGCCCAAGTATCCAAAGAAGCTGTGAGACTGCTCCTCTGGAGTTAGGGGTGGGCAGGACTGGTGCTGATTTTGCTCACAGACACGTGGTGGCTCACAGGAACTCAGGCAAGCCGTGCAGCTCAGGGCTGCTTTCAGCCAGCCTCTGCAATGCCTCTCAAAGCACACAGTTTTGCAGCAAGACTTTTCTGGTTTCTGGGATGCTGCAGGAAGCCTACTGCAAAACACAGCAAAAGAAGATGCATCCAGGCTGCCTGAGAGTTATCAGGCACAAGTAGCCCTCCACTATGATGGAAAACAAGCTGCTGAAATAAAGATATCAACTCTCCAGCTGTGTGACCAGGGGTCCTCACAGTGAAGGCACAGGTATACCAGCCTTCTCCACTGTCAAAACACTCCTCAGATTTCACTGTCATCTCAAAGTTGATTATATTTACCCTCCAGGTATTATCTGCATTGTATTTTAATAATCTGCCCACCTGTTATTTTCTCTCTCAAATCTGTAGCTCTTCAGCAGTGTTGTAATTTAACTCCAGCTGAAGGCTTCTTGGATTTGGATGACAACATTTTCTCCGTTAGTATCTGCCAGACACAAAGCTGAAGCTCATCAAATGATAAGAGATCATAACCACTTTCTGCTCTTCAAGATTTATTTGGATCACAATGCAGAGGAGAAATAAGCTGTTTGGCCATCATAGCTGCACTGTGGGCAAATGCTGGACCCCAGTCATGAAATGACCACCAGTTAGGGATGCCCACTGGCTTCAAAAGGTTCCTAATGACAATTCAGGCACCAGCATACATGTCCACTGTGATATTACTCCCACCTCTTATCTTCCCTCTCAGGAGAAAGTGAAAATCAATACCAGATGCTGTCTTTCTGTCAGTATGATATAAGGGAAGAGAGAGTTGGTCACCACATGGTCTATCACATCCCCATGGAGTCCAGGCTCTAATAAAAGAGAGCTTCATCCTACCTTGTTACATCAAAGTCAGTCAGATCCTGGTGAAAATACAAGGCACAGACCCCTCCAATATCAAATATAAACTTGCATGGGAGGAGATACTAGGGAAAACTTCTTCCTGGACTTTGTGGTTCACCAGCAGAAGCCCCAAAGTATTTGGATTTGTTTTGCAAAGCAAAGCAAATTCTAAACTACTCTGATTCCAGAAAGCCAAGGCTCTGCTATCCTGAAAACTCACATTGAAACTAACTCTTCTATGCAGGATTCACATTTTATTTGGCCAGTGTCTCCTTGAAGTGTGCAACATGATACTTTACATATTCAGCAATACTAGCCAAGATCTGTAGCATCTCCTCACTGAGAGAAAAGCAGAGGAAAAAAATAATGAATCACTGCATTAAAGTAATTCTGATCTGGCCTGGGGGTATATTATGATGAGACTTCACTCCCTGGTATGCTTCCAGAGGTTTCCATTTCCTTGCTGTCACTTCCTTTCACATAAGCATTGTCTGCATTGTGTTCCCAGCTGTCAAGCACTCTGGAAATGCCAGGAGACTGACAGCCACTTGCACAAGTGCACTGTCCTGCAACACAGCTCTCCAGCCTGGCCCCACATCCCTGCCAGCACTGCCAGCTCCCTCCAGCATGACACCGGCCACCAACCCACTCCCTGGAAGAAGCACCCAGGCAAGGAGTGGCCTCATCTCCTGGCAGGGAGTAGGTGAAAAGAAGAACTGTCTCTCTGCACAGGTTTGTCCCCCGGTGCAGAGTCAGTCCAGGGTTGCTCCCTGCTGGCAGACATGTCCTCAGCACTGTGTAGCCAACCTGACCAGCCTCAGCAAAGCAGGAAGCCAGTGGCTCCCTGAGTTGACAAGGGATTTGACAGAGGGAAAAGGCTACTCATGTTCTGTACCCACACTGTCCCACAAGATCTTATGGGTTTGGAATGCCTTCAGGAAAGGCTGTTTACTTTTGCCTGGACGAGAAGTTCAAGCTTTTTCAGGGTTCCATGTCCCTTCAGTCTTTTGGCAATCACCTGCCTTCTCTCACAGACACTGGGTAACAATGACATGAAGACAATCAAGCAGCTTTTTGCTAGACTTTGTCAGACCAGGAAGGCAAGACCCAGTAACAAGACCCAGCCAAATTTTATCCAGGCCAGTTGACTGAGAGGTTCATTAAGCATTGCTGGAGCCAGGACCAGCAGCTCAATCACATCTCCTGAAGCAAATTAGGACCAGGCAGCACCAGAAGTGGGCCATAACACAGACCTGGAGCCTTCCAGCACACCAGCCTAGCTGCAAGTCAGCAAACATTTCAGTGTGTAGCAAGTATGCATTGGCTGTGAAATAACTGATACAAGTCTGCTTGAGAGAAAGATGCCTTCAGTTGTCTCAAGACACCAGGTCTCAGAATTTGGTCGGCTATGTCAACATAATGTTACAGACCCTGATTTCCTTCATGCTGTCATAGACCACAGCTGTTCAGAGTTGCCTGCCTGTGAGGAGGAGGCAAAGGATCAGTCCTGCAGTTGCCATTGGTTGCATTGTCAGATTCTATGGTCAGTGCAGGCCAGTGGCAGGATTTTCCTCTCTAGAGGTATTTGGAAGTTTTCCATGTTGAAAGATTCTACTCTTAGCTGGTGCTGATACCTCCCTGGAAAGACAAGGATGCACCCCATTGTTGGTGGTTCCTGAGGTGACAGCAGCTGTCAGGCCCTAACAGAGAAAGTGGACTTTACAGCTGAAAGAAACTGGCTATTATTCTGTCAGGTGAAATGTCTATGAGAATGCTGAAACAGCTTGACTGCTCTCCCGTCAGTCTTGTTAGGAACTCATTTTATTATGCTTTGTTATTGAATGACTGAGTTCATTTTGGGACCTCTTAATTACAATTCCGCCTGCTCTGGAAATAAAACGTGCAACGTTGTCTGCAAGCAGCCACAGAGCAGGGAATTATACCAGGCAAGCTAAAAAAAGATGTTGGAGGCAAACCTTCAGCTGCAAAGGTCTCCAATTTATGGCAAGGCAGGTTACTGCAGGGGCATTGGAGACGAGTCACTCCGTGTTAGGATGATAAAGATGGGGAGCAGCTGCCCCAGGTAAGAACCATGGTAGAGCACGGGCACTATGTCAGCGTTTGCCATGCTAGTACCTGGTGTCACAGCCTTTGGGCAGCTGGTGTGGAAAACAGGAACACAATTAGGGGGATATCCTTCAGGTTTGGAGAGAAAGGCAGGCAGGAGCAGGAGAACAGATCAGGTGAGAAATTTGTGTGCATTACAAGATAGCATGGGCAGCTGCAAACATGGTGAACACATTATTTTGGAGATCATTGAGGTGAGATGCTTGCAATGGGAACCCATTATAGGAATCTTTTTCTGCCAACAAAAAAACTCTGCAAACTCTATGGAAAGCAGGCAGACAGCTGCAGAGGCAGGGAAGGGAGGGGAGGGGTGAGAGGAGAGGGTGAACGTGCAAGCATATGGATCAACCCTATGAAGTTTAAGGAGGACAAGTGCCAGAATCTGCACCTGGGATGGAGCAGCCCTGGTTCTGTGTACAGACTGGGGAACAAGTGGCTGGAGAGAAGCACTGTGTAAAGGGAGCTGGCTGATGGAAAGTTGAATCTGAATGAGCAGTGCCCTGGTGAGCAGTGCCCTGGTAAGCAGGAGGGCCAACTGTTTCCTGGGGGGCATCAGGCACAGTATGCCAGCTGGGAAAGGGAGGAGGCTGTCCTGCTCTGCTCTGAGCTGGGCTGGCCTCACCTCAAGTGCTGGGGGCAGTTTTGGGCACTGCAATATAAGAAACACATTAGGCTATTAGAGAGTGTCCAAAGGAGGGCCACAAGGATGGTTAGAAGTCTAGAGGGGAAGCCTTGTGAGGAGTGGATGAGGTCACTTGGTTTGTTCAGCCTGGACAAGAGGAGACCTCACAGTGGTCTTCAGGATCCTCAGGAGAGGAAGCAGAGGGGAAGGTACACATCTCTTCACCCTAGTGACCTTGACAGAACTCAAGGAAATGGCATGAAGTTGAATCAAGGCAGGTTTAGTTTGGATATCAAGGAAAAGATTTTTCCCCCAGAGGGTGCTTGGGCACTGGAACAGGCTCCTCAAGGAAGTGATCACAGCACCAAGCCTGACAGAGTTCAAGAAGCATTTGGACAATGCTCTCAGGCACATGGTATGACTCTTGGGGTGTCCTGTTCCAGGCCCAGGAGTTGGACTCAATGATCGTGATGGGTCCCTTCCAGCTCAGCATACTCTGTGATTCTATGATTCTATATACAGGAAGCAATCCCTAGTATAATGTAAATCCCAGTGTATAGGGAGGCTTGCTGGGAGGGGTGTGGGCTATAATTTCAACTAGTAAGAAATCTGCAGCACAGCCATCACTAGAAGCACTCAAGTAAAGCTTTCACCTGTCTGTCAGGAGCGTGATCCTGCCTTTTCTTCACAGGCACAATCACAGGACAACAAAGGACTAATGCATTAGGTGCTTGTCATTGTTCTCCAACCACAG
Source organism: Thryothorus ludovicianus (assembly GCA_013397245.1). Classification (NCBI taxonomy): domain Eukaryota; kingdom Metazoa; phylum Chordata; class Aves; order Passeriformes; family Certhiidae; genus Thryothorus; species Thryothorus ludovicianus. The sequence goes on from VZTB01009267.1 coordinate 812,239, forward strand.
GTCCTCTGAATGCTTCCAAGAGCACAGACAAGGTTTGCAAACCTCTCATAAGTCTCAAATCCTTCATGTCCAAGATAAGGAAGAACCTCCCTACACTGTGACTGGCCTCTGCCACACAAAAAAACAGGTCTGCAATTTTAAGCCTTAACTGAAAAGCAGAGAGCAGGACCAACAGCGTGATGGGCCCACTGATTCACCAGTGCACACCAAGTAGTACATATAAAATCAATATGGGCATGGTCAGAGGCTTTTCTATCGCCAAACAACTCAGCACTAGCAGGGCTCCCCCACCAGGGCTCCCCCCATTTCCCCGAGGACAGCTGCTCCAAGCAGAGTCTGGGGGCGTTGGGTGCTGCTAATGTCCGCCAAATCCTTCCCAGACCTTATCAAAGAGACATGAGGACTGACACCCCACTGCAGTTTGACAGCAGACAGATTTTACAGTGACAGTGTGGGGTAAAGTGTTACTGGAAAATGTAACATTTGCAACATGTCTCCACTGAAAATCACAAGTGCTAGTGCTGTTTGTTTCCTCTTTTATATATATATATATATATTTGTAAAGAACAAAAAAGATGTGGAGAAGGGGACAAAGTATACATGAACTCAGGCAGTCCAGCCCTTGCTGAACAGGATAATTTATTACTAGAGGGTCTCTCCTCCAGCATTCTTCTATCTGTATATATGCATCCCAAAAAAATTGTATCCTTACCATTGTCACTCATAAGCCAGACAAAAAATGCAATTAGGATTTTACTTGATATTCTACTTACATTTCTTTCCTTGAGCTGTATCACATCACTCCTACTTATATACCTCCTGCTACCCTTCTGATCAGCTCTTCTACCTCAAGTTCACACCCTTCAAATTACAGGAAGACAGTTAGGTTTCTCCCCTTAATCACCAATTTTCCATGATAAACACACTTAGTTGCTTTTATCTTTCCTCATGCCTCGGCTCCCCTCCAGCACCCTAATCACTGTTGTTATTCTTTGAACTCCTAACTCGCCTGCCCCTGTGCCAGTGCGATGTCTGGAGCTGAGCACCGAGGTGTGGGTGGGATCTGACCGAAGCTGCCCGCTAATTTCACCATTAGGAAGATTAGGTGTCGCTGGCAGGATGCGGCTGTTTGCTCATTCGCACATCTCATTGCTCCTGGCGGGGCTGTCCTCCAGCCGGCTGCAGTTTCCTACTCCCACTATCATTTGTTGGTTTTATTTAACCGAGGGATTAAAAGCTTCCAGGACGGTAATTACAATGATCGTTCGAGTGGCACGTCCTCTGGCACGGGAAGTGCCCGCGGGGGTGGGTCACACACCGCTCCCTCACTCACAGCCTCTGCGCGGGATCTCCGCCCGCGGCAACCTGAATCCCAGTGCAAAGGCACACGGCCTGAACGCCGGGGCCACGGGCAGAAAAACCCTAGGGGTGTATGGAGGGACTTGGTACCCTTTGAAACTTGGGGGCTTGCAAAGGAAGACTGCCCGAGCTTTAGTGGATAGCACTACGCACAACACAGCCTGAATCTAGGGCAGGAAAGGCAGCTAGGGATGCTCCAAAGTGGCAACTGCAGTCTTTTACTGTCAAGGAAAATGTAGCATAAAAGCCACCCACACGTGGCTGTAGAGTCACATTAGCTCTAGCATCCTAAGCCAGAATGAAGAGTTTCTGGTGATACATGACTACAGTATGGAACAATAGCCAGTCACTGCAGCACTGGTACAGAGCACAGGCTGGGAAGTGTCCTACAGGTAGATGACAAAAGTCATCTGGACAGAAACACAGGGATGTAATATTTCAATTTGTTAGCTTTCTGCATATGTTCCAGGAACAAATTTCCATAAACAGAGGTAATGAGTCTTGCCTGGTTCGAGACACAGACCTGAAAAGCCCTTCACGTAAGGAACAGGCAGTATCAATAATATATTAGACTTCTCTTCAATACTGTTCTCATGGCTGAGAACATACATGACCCTGCACAAGCTTCATTGTCTCTGATCTCTGTGCCTGGGGACTTCAGAGTAATTTCAAACTTTGAAAGTCTTCCCCCTCACTTGCTCTAGTTTCTGTTGTTCCTCGAGAGCCGTCTGAATTTCACAATATCACCTGAGCAGCAGATAAGTAAAAATTGCCTCAGCCGTAGAGGAGAAATCTAGGTTAATTATGTTGATAACTTAACCCCCGGGTTAATCTCTAGTCCATTAAGGTAAGCAGATGGTCAGCTCACTGCAGGGAAGAGGAAGGGAGGACAGAGTAGCATCTCTCATTCACAACATGCAGGATCAGACGTGTCCCCGAGAGGATGGGCATTCCCAGCCTGCTCCCTTCCCCCACAGACAGGTTTTGTTTGCACCGTAGCTGGCAGGGCAATACGGAAAGGGAAGCACAGAACCACAAGCAGGAAAGGTGAGAGTTTTTATTATTCAAGTAAGCAGTGCACTGGCATAGATTGAAAACAAGGAGGGATAGGGAACAGCAAGCGCATATGGATGGGTTTTGCAGGGTCACATACCAGAAATAGGGTGGTGAAACAAAATATCTGTAAGAAATACAGGTCAGATGCAATGTCATTGGAAGAATGGGGGAGACACATCTGCAGAATTGTCTCCTGACCTAAGCAGACACTGAAAGCCCTCCCAGGAGCACTGCTGCATGGGTTATGTCCCTTCCAAGGTGACAGGGAGGGAGGACCTTGTGGTCAGTGCTATGAATAGGTGTCCCAACTTCTGTCCTCAATTCTTTCAGTAATGAATGGACCAAGCAGCAGCAAGGTATTTTGTCTCAATTCCTCAATCTGTAAAAAAATTCCTCCTACACCTTGCAGGGGGGTTTTGTAAAGCTTAGATGCCTGTACAGAGTTTTTCATCCCTCGGATAAAAAGGAACTGTGACATTTCACATCTCTCTTAGTAGTCAGCCCATTTCTTCAGCAGAGAGACAGGGATGCCAGTAGCTGCTCTGCCTGCTTGAAAGCTCCCTGGCTTCCACTGAAATTGCAGAAGAATCTTTATTTGCTCTCCTCCGTATAAACAGCAAATCTCAGGAGGAGAATAGATGATAGGCTTGTGTGCAAACAGCTGCAGTGTATAGAAGGGACTCTCCAAATCAGCAAATTTGGGGATCATTCCTCAAGGGACACCTACCTTGTCTGAACTTAATTCTCCAACCACTGTAGCAAGTGACTTCCCAAACACTGACACTCTGCAGGGCATCTGCTGGGACAACAAAGGCATCCACAGTGTGGGAACATTCAGCCTTACAGAGAAACAGAAATTGGGATCTTCAGCCTAACTGTTATTTTTAGAGGTGCAGTTCAAGAGTAATGGTCATGCTGCAATGTTGCATTGCGATATTTGGGATTCCTGTGTGAAACACAGCACGACTGTCAAGTTGCTAAGCTAATGTACAATGTGTACATTAAACAATTAAATCTGAAGGTGATGGGACCAGCTGGTGCACATTAGAGCCATTTTACTCATTTAGGGGACAGCCTGAGTAGCCAAGATGCATTTGGTGGGCTCCAGGTGGGCTGCACTTTGGGAAAAGCAGGAGTTACAAGCAGAAGGTGGCACTTGCAAAGCCACGGATACGTTTACCTGGAGTATTGCAGGCAGAATCACTTGAAGGAGGAACCCTGCTTTGGATTCAGCCAGGATGAAGCTGCACAGCTGTGGCTGGCATGCTGAGAGGCAAGGAGCATGAGCCTATACCCAGTGCTGCACTGAAGCAATCTCATGGCTTTCAGACCAGCACTGGCTTTCATCCATGGGCTCAGATATAAGGTCAAGTGAGCTTACTTCTGCCTGCAGTATCTCATGTAGGCATTGTCCACATCACCTCCCTGCGAGCCTGTAAATCCCCTGCTTCTCATCTTTCCTTTCCCCCTCTCTGTTCCTTTTCCATAGGTTCTTTTGGGAGGCAGGGACATATGACACTGAGTGGCAACTCAGCACTATTAACACAGGCACACACAGGGATGGTTCACAAAAGGAACTGCTGCTTTCCTGAGGAAACTGCACACAGCTTCACCTTCCAGCAGCACCCTCCAGGCAGTCATCCTTTCTGCACTGCACCTCACAGAGCAGCAACAAAAATGCAGCTTCTGTCAGAAAAATAAGTGCTACTGAAGGACCCCTTCTCACTGCTGAGATGTGCTGCCTCTGTGTGCACCCACGCCCAACTTTGCTCACCCAGATACATTTTAATGGTTCCCTATTCCTTCTGGTACTGCATGACCAACTAAGCTGTTCCTCTTCTGGTTCAAATTTCAATATTAATAAAATACATTCTAAAATAATGCCTATAACCAGCAGCACCAGCCCTTTGTACAGTACTGCCGGCTCAGGACTGGCATGAGGGACCAGGCATCTCCCTGCATCCTCCAACTGAGAGGGCTCACTGCCTCCTTCCCCACCATCCCAGCCAGCACACTGACTTCTCCAGAGTGAGGGGCATGTGCTGTGCCCCTTGGCATGGCAGCACTTCTATAAGCAGGCAGATGTCATACCCTCAGTGTCACTGACAGGTGCTTGAGCCACAGATCCCTAAATACTCTTCCAGATAAAAGATAGAACTGGGAAACCTCAAGGAAAGGCTAGCAGCACTCACTTTGCTAAAACTGGCAGTACCAGTAGTGGGACAAGAGCAGGAAAGATGGCTCATTGTGTTCCAGAGTCCTGCATGCATTTGTGGCACGAAGGCATCAAGCCTGTTCCAGTGTCTGGGTGACACCAGCAGCATCATGCACCAGTCACTCTGTACTGAGCCTCACCAGCTCATTTTGTGTCCCCTGTGAAAAGGATGCCATTGGAGATGGAAGAAGAGGCAAAATGTTTTAAGAAGCAAGGAAACATCTGACAATGCAACATTGATAACATTATTTTAGAAACAGTTCATGGGATGGAAGCGTTTTGTCTCACCCCTCAAAATATTTGGGCTTGTAAAAACACACAGGAAAGATCAATTTCTCCCTTGATTCCTGGAAGTCACACTGATAATGAGCAAGTGCAGGACTCAGAACTTCTTCAATATGTGCACCAGTACTGAGTGTGTTATTTACCAAATGCCAGACTAGAAGAGAAATAAGCAGTTGTGTTCCTCTCCCCACACTTGTCCTGCTAAGTCACGAGTGCTATCCCTTCTACCCCTGCACATGGTGTGGAAAGATACCAAGGCACAAAGAATAAATCCAGCTCTACCATTCCAAGATACTCCAAGATGGACATGTGTGACCCTGTAGGGCCCTGAGGAGGAGGGAAGATACACCACATTTCCATGAGGCTTTCCTCTCCTGAGTCACTTGAAGGAGGAACCCTGCTTTGGATTCAGCCCAGCACTGCATAGTGATAATTTCTAATCCAGCAGCTGAAAGATTACAGAAAGTTGAAGAAGACAGATGGTGTGGCAAAGATGGAGAAGTCTCATTGCTTGGCTACAGCCTGTACTTGCTGAGGGTAGGTGCAGGATTTCAGAAAGCTCCACCCTCTGTTTGAGCCGCCACTTGCCCAGAGCTAGCCAGCCCCAGTGTGGGAGCAGCAGAGGCTGGCAGGAAGGATTGCAGATAGCCTGCAAGGAAGAGGGATCCCTCCTCTGCACAGCCTCCCAGGGCTCTGGTTTGGGACCAGACAGGGAAAAAAGACATTTTACATGCATCCAGCACTTTGCAGAGGCCCAAGCAAAACCCCCGCCAATTCACACACTGCCTTCTTTCACTACAAGCAACAGTCACCCTTCCCAGTTTTATCTGCAGGAAAAGGAGACTCAGATTTTGTAGAAGTCAACATCAGAGCCTGGGACAAAGTGATGGGGGCTGCCTCGGCGCCCTGCAGCTGGCTCTGCTCTCCTTCAGGAGCACCCACACCCACTTCTGCCCCTGCCCTCAGCGCAGCTGGGGCACAGTGGTGGCACAGGGAAAGCTCATGTGCCAGCCAACACCAGCCTTGCTCCCAGCAGGGCTGCAGGAGAAGGATGATTAGGTCTTTGAAGTTTCATTTTTGTGGGTCTGCAATAGTCTGAGGACTAAGTGAAAATTAATGTATGGGTGGGAGTTTTTACACCTGCTCTTTTACTTGTTTTTAAGATACCTTAGAAATATCAGATCTCAGCTTCTTAATTTTTCCCAAAGACAGCTCCAGTGAGCTAATGAAATAGTTACATCACAACCAACAGAATAAAAGTTTGTGCAAGGAAACTGAAAGGAACATCGAAAACTTGATTCTGCTTTGTGTTAACACTTAATTAAACCATTTGCCTGACAAATGCTATGCAGAATAGCTCTTTTCCTGAAAACCAATGCACTTTTCAGACAAGGATGAAGAAACTTCACAATACACTTTTTCAGTCTTCCAGAAACACTCCAGGAAAACCTGGGAGACAGCTTCCTGATATTTCTCATGTGAGTAACAAGTAGAGGAAAAAAACCAAATGTACTCTGGGAGATTTCAGGCACCCACAGATAATGGCACAAGCATCAGCAGCACTGCAGTAATCTCCACAAACCAGCAATTGATTGGTGAAACATACAGAAATCTGACAAAAGAAGCTTCTCTGCTCCTAATGGCAGCATATATTTCTTTTTATGAAACACCTTTTAAACAAGGCAAAGCAAATAAACCTGAGTCATGATATCCAGTTCTGCCCTCACATCTCTGCAGGCTGCATGAACCTTGGCAAAACCTCTCCTGTTCCTACCCCCTAGTCTTGCCTCCTTCCAAACAAGAATCTCAGGGAAATTTTTGATGCTTGAGAGGAAAATTCATTTTGACAGATCCAGGAGGAATAAGTAGCACTCCCCAGATTTGCACTGGTAGCCAGGACCCAAATCCCCCTTCCTGCCCATTGAGTGAAGATGCCAGTCACATCCGGGACAAGGGTGACACAAGCTCCTTGCACAACTCCAACCGTTGCAAACTGAACATGCACCCGTGCCCCTGATTCAATAAATAAAACATTAGAAAGCCCACACAGAGCTCCCTGCCCCACTTTCAAACAAATCCAAACAAAACAAAAACAACTACCCGAAATTTAAAGCTCAGCGGACCAAATTGCCATTGCTGAATCTGAGCGTGGTCCGAGGGCAGACAGTGCTTTGTACCTCCGTCTTCTGCTTCAGTGGAATGTGCTGAGGGCGTTATTTACAGCAGAGGCATTGTTGCACACCAGTTACTCTTTCTTTGGGAGCTGTGGAGGCAGCAGGAATAATGAGATAATTATGCCCATTATTCCCAGCAGCAGTGGGAATGAGACTGCCTTTGTCCCCTGCTCCAGACTGCACAGGCTTGGACGGTTTTGTTCTACCAGCAGAGCCACCTGAGCAGAGGTTCTGGGATGTTTCTGCTGAGGCAGCACCCAGCTGCCCATGTGGGGGTGATGCCTTAGGTTTTTGCTTTTATATTTTTTAGATCCTGTGCTGTTTTAAGGTAGCTTTAGGTTTCATATTAAGTGTTACTGAGTTCTCTTCACAGAGTAGACAGACAAAACAATTCCTTCTCTAGCTCAATACCAAGGACAACTTTCAGGCCCAAGAACGAAAAGAGTGCTGAAGTGAGAAGAAAAAAACCAGGAGGATGGAGTTTTATAACCTGAAGCTATGGTTGGACAATTGATTCTAATATGCTGATGGACCAGAACTTACAAAAGTGGGGGACCTTGTGATCAGGCATCCATCTTGATGTCCTTGTGACCATTTTGGGGCATCTTGGTCTGGCTGGACTCTTGTGTGGCCCAGGTGTACCCATTGAGGCCTTTTATAAATATGTACTTTTCTCTCTTGCTTTGTCTAGTCTCTGTTCCAGGTCAGCCTCCAGAAGGCAAAAGTGGCACAAAGACCACAACAGACTCCGGGTATCGCCACACAGCAGAAATTCTCTGACTGGGAGATTTCAGCCCACGGAGAGCCCAGCATGTCCCCACTCCCCTCAAAACACACACTGTGCCCTACTTGGGCGAGGATCGTCGGGAAATGCAGACAGCAGATGGGAGGGAATTAAACTCAGATTGAGGAGAGACTCAGGCCCCCCAGAATTGAGACTTATTCCTGGCAACACACAGCTGAAAAGCACTTAGATATCAGCAGTCCTTGTTAATTCACCAGAGGGTATTATCCAAGCTTGTTACAAGATTGATGTTTAGTGTGCTACAATCGTTTCATAGTTACCCCCAGCATTTGGCCTGGATTGGGTTGCAAAATCTAGTAGCCAGAAGTAGTTTCTCTTCCTTGCTTGATCATTTTGCTGATCTCTTGGCCTGAGCATAATGGATCAGCTTAGAAGGCTTTCTTTCTTTTTTTTTTATTTTGGCTTCTTAGTCTCCTTAAACTAGATTCACACTTCTGTGGGCCACTTGTCATCACTGCCAGGAGCATTAATTAGAGCTGATAAGAACCTGCATTACCTGCTGTGGCACGGAAATGGCATTGCAGAGGAGCAGCTTGAACTAGGAGCTGGAATAGAGCAGCCACCCTCCCTTACGACTTAACACATACAATGTCTCCACATACATTAAGGCAGTCTAGAACTCACTGGGAAGCCAGAGAAAGGTGGTGCAGTCACCAAACCTGACAGCAAAAGTGCAGCTGAAAGTCCTTAATGTAAAGTTACAGGCTGCACTGCTCCGCCTGTGGGTGGACTAGATGGGCCCTTCCACCCTAATTCTTTTCACCAACTTGAATTTCAGGGAAGACAAAGGACTGCAGGCTCCATAGACTACAAAGCCACCATCATTAGGTAAGACCTTGGTGCAATATTCCTCCTATCTCAGCTAGCATGACGGCCTGCTGCTCTCCTATGGCTGAGAAGCTCAGCAGCAGCTACAGCTCACACTCGGCAAGCCTCTCAGCTGCAAGGCTGTTTGCAATGGATGGCAAATCACCATCCTTGTGGCAATCCTTTTCCCCCATCACATCTTCTGGCTTTCACCAGCCCTCAGCTCAGAGGAGCCCCTTGTGGGCCTGACAGCCTCCTGGGAACAAGCACAGCAGAGCCAGTCATCCCAGGGCCACACACAACAGCTGCATTGACAGCAACTGTGCCCGTGACTCGTTGAAGCTATTTCAGCTGGAAAACAAAACCCTTTTTCTGCTCACCCTTGTTTTTAAGTGGGCATCAGGCACAGGAGAATGCTGCTGGCTTTGCACACAGCTGTGGCACCCACACCCTGCACCACTGGCAGCAGGAGAGCTGCTGGCTGTGGGACCCACTGCAGCCAGCACTGAGTTCAGGAGGCACACACCCCATTTACATCCTCAGCCCCCCAGAAAAGGGCAACTCTCCTTGAGGGTTCCCACCTGCTCACCAGGGAAAGCCACCAGGCATCAGGGTCCTCTGCCTTTTCTGGGAGTAAAATGAGGAGGGACTCTGCAGGGCTGTGAAAGGGAAGAAGCTAAATATTTTTGGCAAATAGAGAACACAAGCTGAAAAAAAAATGGACAAATTGTGGAGATGATTCTATGAAACTGATTTAAAAAGAAAAGACAGGTCTAGTAGGTCAGAATTACTTCCCCCAGTACACCCAGACTTTTCTGTTTGTCTCTTCCAAAGTAACTGAAGAAGAAAATGAAATCTGTTCCTTATGATATCCAGGTGGTAATTAGCTCATGAAGGAAAGAGGTATAGATTTTATAGATGCCAGGGACAAAACAGGAGGAGGTAAAACTCATAGTTTTATTTATATTCCTCCTTCCACTTCCTGTCAGAAAGCCAAGGTAAAAGAGAAGCCCACACATCCCTTTCCCAGCCTGCCTTTTGTCTCTTTCAAACTAGGTGAGAGCCATCAGCCTTCTAGCTTGATTCCAGCAGGAAAATCCAGCCCCTGTGCCTAGGAGAGGGTTGGCTGGGATGTCTCTTATCCATCAAAACTCTCAGCCACCAGCCTACAGCTGGGCTAGCCCTGCAAAGCTGGACTGCTGACCTTTTCCTGGCACAAGCCTCTCCACATATTTCATGAGGGGACTGTTGTTTTCTCGTGGGTTACTCATTTAAGAACATTATATTTGGAGCTCAGATAGAAAGGATCTATTTAACCAGATCTTTTATTCCCTCCCTCACCCACACATGCACACGTGCTGCTCCCCCATGGCCAGCTGTCTGTGCACACACACACATCACACATGCCTTTTGGCTGCCTCCCATCACATTGGGTTTAATTAAACACCCTGGAGGCTTGTTTCTAAACACATATAATTGATAGATTTTTGTGGTTTTTGTTTTTTTATTAATACCTCAACTGCTGCAATTCTGAACTCCATAAGGTGAATTCAGAGTGGGAAGAGGGAGGGAGGGGGAGTACAGCAGCCCTTAGATCTGAGCAGCTTGAGGACACAGGATACACTTGGAGTAGAATGCAGGAAAACTTGGTGGCAGTCCCGAAGGAAGCCAGATCCCCACCAGAGACTCCAAGCACCCTGGCAGTCCTTGGATGGATTGTATCCCAGTCACTAGGAAGGAAGGAAGGACTGGAAACACCATGTAATTGCTGGCAGTCTGGCAATGGGCATTTTGATATGGAAAGGTCCCACAAAGACAAACTTTACCCTCCTCTTGGTGTCCTGTGCTGCTGACAGCACCCAAAGCTGTAACTGCAGAGTGCCCAGGCACAGGAAAGCACATAAAGCACTCCACTGACACTCTGCACTGTTCTGCCTTCACCATCAGGAGGAACTTTTTAGGCAAAAGTGCCCAGAAATTTGAAAAAGTAAAATGTTCCCTAAAGTACTGAGAAAGAAGAAAAACCCAACCAGATTGCAGCAGATCTGCCATGCTGATCAGAGAGAGAAATGCCCTCCTGACACAACAGATGATTAACAGACAGTCTGAAACATGAGATTAAAGCATGTGCAAGAAAGGCTAAGCTTATGACTATCGTCCAGGTAAACTGAGAAAGCCCAGAAGGAAATCCCTCCAGGGATGCCAGCATTTAGGCTGGAAAGATCCTTTCAACTCCAGTTGGTGCAGGCTTTCCTGTCCAGCTGAGGCTCTGGTTTCCAAGACATCTAGTGCAAATGACACAGTGAGATGAATTGGGTGTATTATTTACTCCAAAAACTCGCCCAGGTTTTATGCTGGCTGTTCATCTTCTTGCTGGATCCAAATCCAATGCCCTTGCTGTGCCAACACTGAAACAAGTAAAAGATTTTACTGTGTGAGAAGGCAGAAAAAAGAAGCTACAATAAACTACATGTCACTGCTGAATATCTCTGGGACAACTCACATTATCCTTGAAAAGACAGAGGAACAAGGATACTGGGATGAAGGAGAAAGGGAGGAACTCCAGACTAGTTTTGCAGTGCTGGATATTTGTGTAGCAAGAAAGGAATTTCATTCCCATGCAGCAGCTGCTGCTGCTGCACGGGCCAGGAGGGCAGGTGAGGGAGAAGCTGCAGGTTGGAGTGATCAAACCATCGTGCAATGAATGCTGAGTCTGAACGCTGCAGAGAAAGGGAAACTGCCAGGAGTCTGCCCTTGCTCTGCCCAGCCTGTGACTCCACATGATCCCCCAGCCTGCCCTAGCTTGTAGCACTCTTGGCCCACCTCCTGGGTTTGCTGCCAGGCTTAACTCAGCATCTGCAATGGGCCATGGTGAAAAGCACTGTCTAAGGCAGTGCACTGCATACACTGGTCTCTGACAACACTTGCCAAGTGTTTTGCTGCATCACAGGGCAGACAAAGGCTCACCACACACAGCACTGGGAGTCAGGCTCAGCCTGGTCCAGCACCCATGTTAACAAAAGCCCCATGCCTGAGTTGACACTGGGTTTAGTAACACACCACAACCTCCAGTTTATGCTTTTGCTAGGAAAATTACCCTGAGTTCAGCTCTGTTGGTTAGAACCTGGTGCTAAAAAAAACGAACAAAAGCAGAATGCCAAAGTTATGGATTCAATCCCTCTATGGTTCATTCACTTAACAGCAGGACTTGATGATCCTTGTGGGTCCCTTCTAACTGAGAATATTCTGTGGTTCTCATATCAGACTGCACTTCATCCTCAGACAGCCTTCCTATTCCTCCCATTCCCCCAAAGAACATGCCTCTACCATTCCAAGTTTTATTCCTTGAAATAAGGGGGATAAATAAGCTTTGCTGAGCACAGGCACAAGCCAGAAGCAGCACTGACCCACGGTATGGGCTGAGCAGCACCTGGGGGATCTGTGCCAGAGGGAGCATCTCATCTTACGCCTCAAGGGAGGGCACAGGGTGTCTCACTGCCATTTGGGATGCCCAGGGGATTAGCCCACAGTTGTTCCTTTTTGATGAGAGAGGAGGCAGGCATGTGAGCCCAGCTCAGTGTGTATCGTACTCTTCATCAATCAAAGGGATGAAAGTTGCAGTAACCAAGGCCAGAAAGTGCCTCAGCTGAGCTGAGCTATAACTGGTAACCACAAAACTCGGCAACATTCCCGCTCTGTAGTCCTGTACAAGCTCAGAGATAGTCAGCTTTACACACCCACCCCCAACCCAAATACTCAAGAAATCCCTGAGTAGCAGCACTGAAGCCTAGATTCCTGCAGCCTGCTGGCTTGGATATTCTTATGCCTAATACCCTGCCTAAATCCACATTATAGACCTCCTTTCCCTCAGTAGGGTTTCCTTTCTCAATCTGGCTTTATGATTCGATTACTTCTGGCAAATGCAGTATTTTGGAGACTCCTGTCAAACAGGGCTAAAAGTGGCAACAAGGTACAAAGCTAAAAAGGTGAAGCAGGCAGTGCAACTTAACAATCCTTTTCTCAAAGTCAAACTGGGGTAAAAAAGGATCCTGAAAGTTCACTGTTAGTTGCTGCCCCAACAAGAACCCCAGAGCCTCAAATCCTGTCTGGAAAGTTTGGGCTAAATAGCGATCTCTATTCCTGGCCTAATTTGGTCAATAGATTTTTCATGACTTTGAAATACTTTACACATTTGAAGTGAATTGTATAAGAAAATATTGATGTCCTTTTCTTCATCTGACTTAATTCCTTCCTGCCCATTCCAGGCTACACATGGCCGTTAGGAGGGGGGAGTGCAGGCAAAAATGAAAGTGCTGCAGTGGCAATCCAAAATACTGTTCCTCACCAATGGGACAAGCAAAGACTGATGCCTGGGCTGTAATGAGAAGGTCAGAGCTAGACACATCTATGCCTGATTCCACAAGAGTGGGGAGCAACCTCACACCATGGCATGAGGGCATCACCCCACGGGACGCCAGTGGGGAAAAAGGGACAACTTCCTGGAAGGGAGTTTCAGCCCAAGCACTCACACTGCCCCTCTCCCCTCTGGAGGTCAGGTCTTACAGCACAGGCACCCCAGCCCAGTTGCTGTGTAGGCACGAGAGCCGGAGGTGAAGGCAAAGAGCAGAAACTATTTCAGGTTACGTGAACCCATCTCCACCAAATAGGATTACCAGACCCAATCCAATTGGCCGAGGCGGGTCACAGAGCTGAAAATAGTTTTGTACTCTTGCCCTCTTAGCTGGTAAACAGCTTTCAACCCCCAAAAGTGCTGAGTTATGCGATGCATTGGTGGAAACAGCTTGCACAAAAGTGAGACGGCTTGAGGACAAGGAAGGGGAAACGTGGGCACTGGGTGAAATGCTGCTGTGGCATATTCAGGTCAGAAGGACACCCTGAAATGAGCCATGAAAAAAAAAATAAAGAAAAAGCAAAACCAAATGACAAAAACCAAAACAAAAAAAAGCACACACCCCCAACAAATGAGTTTGAAGTTGCAAACCATTCAGTTTAATCTATAATTTCTATTTATGCACATCTCAAACAAAAAGCCTGAATAGTTAATGTGGGACTAGAAACATAGGAAGCAGCATAGAACAGAATCTACTGGCACACAAAGCCTGGCCCTCTTAATCCAATCCCCTTCACAGACAGATCAAAACTCATCTTAAAGCCTGTCTGGGAGTTTTGTTCCCATTGTTCTGGAGGCCCCTCTCCAAACTTCTTCCAACTAACAGTATGAAACTGTGGTTTAATTCCTAGACTAGATTACCACAATTGATTTATAGGAGCATATACTGTTGCAAATACCTTCCCTCAGCCTTAAAAACTCCTCTCTTTTCATACTGTTTATCTGCTAACATATTTACAGAGCACTCTCATACTCCCCCCTACCATTTTCCTCAGGCTAAACAGTCCAAGCTCTTCTAATCTCCCCTTGTAGGACAAGCTTTCCATTGTCTCATCATCCTGACAGGATGGCTTCAGCACAAGTGCAGCTTCTGCTTAGCAAGATGATCTAAGAGCAAGTCCCTTTGCTCAAAGGACAAGTCAAGGTTTTGAGAGGCTTCTTCTTTGTTGATGTTGATTGGCTTTTTTGTTGGTTGGTTGTTTTAAACAAACTTTCTCCCTTTGTTTTGGCTACTAGATTTTTCAATATCAACGTTTTAACCTTCTCTGGTCTCAGGGGATTTGCATTCTTCAAGCTTTTCAAAAGTTCCCTGCACTCAGCTATCAGGGTAGTCCCAGTACAGCCCATCAGTTGACTGTCCCAACACCATGGCCACTGAGAATATGGGAAAGAGGGGCTGAGGCTGGAACTACTTGATTTTTGCCCTCTGGCACAGGAAATTCAAACAGGAATGATGTCCTAGCTGTCAGCACAAGGCAAAAGAAAAGCATGCTCACAGCAACCCCGGACAGGAGCTTTTATCCCACCAAACTCACCAGGAAGGAGAGGTGAGTAGGGCCTAGCAGGGTTCTTCTTCCTCCTGTCCCTGCTCTGCCTAGCACTTACAGGATGCTCCTGGCACATGCTCACTCCCTCCTGCTCCATTTCCATTAGCATGGGATGATGCAACTAGACTTTTACTGCAATTTGCTGAGGAACACTGCTGTCCAAATTGATGAAACAGCAATTCAGCAGAGGACATAGGAGGCACTTTAGCGAAGTGGCAGGGACACCAGACAAGCTTTCACCACATTTATCAAAGTGCCTGCAGTTTCATTTCAAGGCGGCAGCGACAGTTATAAATAATGAGAAGAGCTACTCTGCATCTAGAGCATTTTAATAAATAAAAATCTAAAAAAGAAGCCTAAACAGCACAGTTAGTTCTGCTTCTACAACCTTTCAGGTTTTCCAGCAATGTATATATCAATGATTCTCTCCTTTGTAGTCCCTGACAGCACAACTCCCCCTGGATGATGGACCTTTAGCACAGGCATGATCTTTCATATGCACAGTGTGTGTTATTGCACTTTTACTGGCAAATGCAGAGCTCTGTGTTTATGTATGTTCTGGTTTGAAAGCAAAACCAGTGAAAGACTACAAGTCAGAAATAAAATTTGTTAGGAAAAGAAGAAAAAACCAAAATACATGCAATACTACAAAGGAAAAAGAAAAACCACTGATAGAGTCAGAATACAACCTGACACCCTGTTGGTCAGTGTTCTGGTAGCAGTCCAGTTGGAATGGTGGCTACAGTCATCCTGGAGTGGCAGACGTAGTTCAATTGGAGCAGTGATCCTGTAGAAGGGTATAGTCTTCCTCTGAGGATCCAGTAGAAAAGGCAGCTGTTCCTCTGAGAATCCAGTGGGAAGGCTGCTTTGGAGTCCCAAGCCTCAGGTTTTTATCCAGGTAGAGAGGCTTGGCTCCTCCCCCTGGATGGAGAATTTCCCAATGGGATGATAAAATTTTATCAGTGGGACTCAATGGCCCATTAGCAGAAGATCTCTCCCTGGATGGAGGATGGGTCATGGAAAAGCTAAAGAAATTGCTTTTTCTGGTTTCTTATCAGCTGGCCTATTGACAGAAAATTACACCACCCCCCACCCCAGTTCCAACAGATGGTGATGGAATACACACCTTTGGTTACATTTTGCACTGCAATCCAAGACAGTGTGTGCACTTGTATATGATTTCACTCACAGCTGCTTGCCCAGTCTTCAGGCACAAAATAAACCAGATCAGGCACTTTGCTGCACACTCTAAGTTTATGCAGACTCCCTTCCAATCGCTACTGGTTTTGAGGGTGGCATTTTTTGGGGGAGGGTCCGTTTCCCATTTTGCCATCCAACTTTGACTCTTGGTGAGGAATGGCAAAGGGAAGAGCAGGAAAATACCTCCTGAAACACAGCTCAGCCAATGTCCCCCCCTTCCTACCCAGCAGTATGCCCATTGCCTTGCTCAGGAGGCAATTTCAAGGACAGGCGACACAAAGTTTCCAGCACAGGTTCAGAGGGCAACGTGAAATGCACTTAGAGCATCAAAGAAACCTTTCAAATACCACATTTCCTCCCTGTTAAAACACAGCCTGACCTTGCAGGACAGCAGGAGCACCAGACAAGTATACACAGCAACACATGCACACTGCCCACACCCCATCCTGCCCCACGAGGATTCGCTTACAGAGCAATCACACACACATCTCTGGAGGCCCAGCACAGTTCTGGTGGGGCAGCCCATGGCCTCACTCAATGGAAGTGCACCACTACAAGTGCTGTGCTGTATTCAGCCTTTGCAAGTGTCCTGGGTTGAGGCTTAATTGTATCCCCATTCTTCCCAAATTTGCCCTAAACCAGGACAGCAAGTCTCAGGGAGCTCAGTCTCTCTGCACATCCTGTGGCACCTGCCCTTTCACGCCCAGCTTGAGTGATGCCCACCGTATGGCACAATAAGTATGCCCTCTCTGCTAAGGTAATTCACAGCCTAATTAAACCCCTGTGGAAAGGAGGAATTTCCTCTGTGACTTGCTGCGAGTTATCTGCACAGACTTGCTGAGATGCAGTGTGGCTGCTGCCACAGCATGCTCCCTGCAAGACAGACAGGAAGGTGCTGTGGGGAAGGAAATGGCTTCTACTGGAAAAATTGACTTCACTGATGCATACTTAGAAGTGCCAGTCCACTGGAGCTTCCCAGTCCTCCCTCCAGCACGCATGGCATGCAGAGTGAGCTGGGAGCCAGCCTGCAGTGCCTGCTGCCAGGGTCCTGGGTGTGCTGCAGAAATACACTTGCTGTGTTAGTGGGAACCCATCTCCCCTTCCCTGGCTGTTCAAATATACCTGGATCTGAAAGACGCAGCACATCGTTACCAAAATTGTGAAACCCTAACAGGCATAAGCTGTTTGTTCTCCTCTCACCACCTACCCTCAATGGTAGTCACTGCAGGTCATGCAATAAAGTAAAAGAGGGACAACAAGCAGGTCTCAGAACTCAGCTTCTTTATGGATGTAAAAGACAAAAAACCCAAAATCCCCAGGGAACAGAACAAACTGGATACTATTGTCATAAAAATCATAATTTAAAAAAAAATTAAAAGGGAGGAAAAGTAAATAACCTTGAGTCAATGTATCTAAGTGTCACTCTGCAGCTGAAGTCTGCTCCTCTTGGGAAGAGTTTCTTTTCTTAGTGAATATTTCCTACTGAATTACACAGAGATGAGAGTGAAGACATGCTCCCTTCCCAGGAGAGGAAGTGTAAATTCAAAGTTCGAAGAATTCAGAATGCAGATGTCAAGAGAAAACAGTAAGTTGTTTCCAGGACCATATTTATAGCTGAATTTAGAGGGGTTTATATTTAGAGAAACAGTTGGATTTGGGTTTTCTTGGGGAGTAACTTCTGCATTTCCTTTTACTTAATTGCAAGTCACTCAAGTCACCCAGGTGATGACCTTGTGTAGACTCATTCATAAAACTAAAATGCAACAAGCTGATCTGAACTATCACCACAGCCCCATAGCTAAAGGCTCCTACTGTGGAAATGAAATGCTGGAGGTTCTCCTAGCAACATCATCTCAGGGATTTATATGCTCAATACCCAGAAAAACAGTCTTCTAAAAATAAATTTAAAAAACAAAAACACAAAGAAATATTCACACTGAAATTATAGTCTTCTCCAAGTGCAAAAAAGACGATATTTTTTCCTAAATGTCACAATTTAGAAACCTATTCATCTGTGACATTTATATTACAGTAATACAAGCATCTGTATTTTTCTCTTCTTGAATTCCAAACCAACTCCACTGTGTAAAAAAAGAAGAAAAAAGAAGAAAAGAAAAAATATCAGCTCAGTTACGTATTATCTCTTACATATAACTAGAGCTGCTCATTCTGAACAAGTTACAGAAGCTGCACCAGAGTAAACTATGTAAGAGGGAATGCAGCATTCAAAAGCTATCTGGTAAGAAGAACCCCTCATGCAGGACCTCTACACCCCAGAAATACAAAGATTTCAGCAATTTGTTGGCTGTGTTAAAACTTGCCTGAAGTTTCCACACTGAAAATTGTCACAGGAGCCCAAGAATTCCAGTGGGACTCAAACTTATTTTTCTCTGGGCGCTTTGCGCTCCATCATGTGGTAATATTAACATAAGGTCTGATCCTGCTGAGCTCTGAGCATCCCTGGTGCTCCCTAGGGAAGTCCATGGAGGCTGCCAGCTGAAGTGCTGAGCATAAGAGCACTCCAGCCCCTGTAGCCTCAAACTGCACCAAGTTCTGAGCTGCCTCAGAGCATGCTGCCACTAAAACAAATTTTGAAACATTTTTTAATCAGTTTGTCTTCTATCCCTTTTTTCTTCCTCATGACATAGAGCAAGAAGTGCTCTTCTAATAAAGAAGTGCTCTTCTAATAAAGAAGTTGTGACTGACGTTCCACAGTAATTTCCAACCTTTTATATTACAAATAACTCTTCCCAAAAGCTCAAAATTAAGGCACCATCCTTCACATCACCACTCAGGGCACCAATCCCCAGAGCCCAGGGAGCAGGGAATGCTGGATTTCCAGTGCTTCTGCTGGCAGCAGAGAAACAACCTCTGACCTGCTCCAAGGCTCCACCACCAGCCTGAATGAGCCCCATACTGCTTGCATGATCCAGTGCCACCCATGCACCACCAGTCCTATTTGGGCTGCCAGGATAGATGGAAGCTGAGAGGGTGAAGGCAAGACCCCCCAGACCCCTGCATATAGCTCCATCATTTGTGTGCTGCAGAGGGATGTAGCTCACTTGAATTAAGGTCTTAATGAAAAAAGGGAAATCAGAACTGCAGGAAATCAGCACCCAAGCAACAAACGAACAGTACTCAGTGGAAGAGCCAAGAAAGCTAAAAAGAGGTGCAGCTACATTAAAATTTTAAGTTACCAGAAGAAATCACTACCTTTACTTCTAGAGCAATTTACCCATACACGGAGAAGAGAAAGGTTTCTCCTTCATGTCTGCTGTGAACTAGCAATTTAACACATTGTAACCGGTTTTAGTGGGGTTTGTTTGCTGCCAGCCTTGGCAGAGGTCTGCCTGGCCTCATCACTGTCCCCACGCTCCAGCTGGCTCTTCCTACAGCAGCAGAGAGGGAAGCCTGCTCTGCTGCTGCCCCTTCTGTGCCTGCTCCACTGAATTTAAATGTCATCAGTGTGACACTATCTGGGGAAGAACACAAACAAACCTGGAATCCCTTACCTCTGCCCACAGAGGGAAAAATAAACAAAAAAAAACCCCAAAAACTAAAAACTGATTCACAAAAGCAGCACCCACAGTCAGCCTGGGACATCACAGTGTCTGGAGCTCCTTCGTGGCTTGCCAGTTGGGGTTTTTCAAGACATCAAGGGCTACTGGATGCTAAAAGCAGCAGGAGAAGTAGACAATTTATTCCACATTTTGCTGGGATGTGGAGCTTCCCTATGGTGGAGGGTGGCAACCAATCCATCATGACACCTGCACCAGCATCATCTGGAGGGCAAACTCAAAAAAATTTAGCAGAGGGCTGTCAGCTCTCATCCACATCTGACTAGTAATGAGACTCTGGTTCTTCAAATCCAACCAGTTCACTGTGGAGACAGCCCTGACAAAGGCTCCGAGTGGTGGGATAGGGCAGGAGGCTTTGCCCAATCTTAGCAGTCCCAGGGCAGGTCAGATGATGCCCCTCTGTCCTGCTTTTACCCTGAAACCTTGGAGATGGGGAGGTGCACCTGCATATCTGGAAACAAATGCCAATCCAGAGAGCTTGCTGCGTGGCAGGATGTGGTTTTTGAAGGGGACTTCAGGAACAAGACACAGGTCAGCTTTGCCCTGAGGCATCAGCACGAACTAAGGAGACAGAAGCCCTGGCCAGGATACAGGCTCAGCCCCATGCACACACCCGCTCATACTCCAAGCCTTTGGCAAAGGACTCTATCTTATCCCATCCCCTGCTACCACTCCAGCCTGACTTATCCTCCCTTTTTATTACCTCGGTGCCGCACGAAAACCAGCTGCAACTCCAACAAGCCCCTGCCGGGCCATAAAGGCAGAAGTGGGAACAGGCTGGGACCGCTCCAAACGAGTGGCATGTTGCCCAGGGCCGGGAGCCTGTCCCCCAGCAGCCCGGCGCCCCGGGCTTCAGCGGAGGGGCTGAAAAGCTGCATTGAGGAGAGCGGGGACGCCAGGGCTGGCTGAACATCCCGTCCGGGAACACTGGGCTCCTTGTTCGCTCGCCGGGGCGGTGGGGAAGCCTCAGCAGAAAGCCTGCTATTCAAATGGAAATTAGGGCCTTGCTCCCAGCCGGGAGGAGGAGGAGGAGGAGGGCTGCTGGCTTCTCACAAACAAGAAGATCGCTGGGAGACTTTGGATCGGGAAAAGGATACGGGGGCGTGGGGCTGGAGGAGGGGAGAGACGCTCTCGGGCACGCAAAGGGCACAAGTGGGTGCTGGAAGGGGGAGAACAAGGGAAAGCAAAACCCTCTGCCTGTGAAGGCAAGGGAGCGCCCGGTAACTTGCCCCGTGAGAAGCAAATGAGGTAAGGCTGGGCATCTAACGTGCCCATGATCCCAAAAACACTTCCCAAACTCAAATGAGCCACATTACACACGGAGGAATGGCAGCTACAATGAATAAGTCCTTGTGCCCATGGCCTGGTGCAGAGTGCTGATAACTCAGTGCAAAAATGGTTCAAGTTCCAAGAAATGCCTTGCTCTTCTTTAAACTTTAGAACCTGTGAATCCATCCCTTCCTTTTCATTTTTTTTTCCCCCTAGTGGAGGAGTGGCAAAAGATGAGAGGAGGGGGGTAATATCATCAGGCACTGGTGTTTGATTATTACGTTATAGCACAACTTTCCAGACTGCAAGGAAATGCAGCAGCTCTTCACACAAGCCATCTGAGTGAGCAATTCAGCAATGGAATAAATCAAGGCATACCCTCAATAAATTAAACCAGAATTAAATTAATTAAGAGGAGACATTATGACTTCAATCACAGGAAATTCTACAAGCCAACCTGTGGCTTTATTTTCACAGCTGTGCTTGTGCTACTCTGTGGTGCTATCAGTCAAAATTAATTCTAGGTAGAATCACAGAACGGTTTGGTTTGGAAGGGATATTAAAAATCATCTATTTCCAGTCCCCCTGCCATAGACAGGAAACCTTCCACTAGACCAGGTTGCTCAAAGCCCCATCCAGCCTGGCCTCCAATATTTCCAGGGATGGGCCATCCACAGCTTCTCTGGGCAACTGTGCCAGCACCTCATTGCCCTCACAGAACAGAATTTCTTCCTAAAATCTAATCTAAACCTAATCTCTTTCAGTTTGAAGCCATTGCCCTTTGTCCTGTCACCACATACCCTTGTAAAAAATCCTTACTCTGTTCTCTTGTAGCCCCCTTCAGGTACAGGAAAGTGCTCTAAGGAGCTTTTTCTTCTCCAGGGTGAACAACTCCAGCAATTGCCTGGGAGGCAGTAGCTGTCCTACAAAGCCCAACAACTGAGGTCACCTTCTCTCTCCTCATCCCAGTCTCCATCCTAGTTCAGGCTTGACCAGGAAGGGAAATATCTCCTCCCCCAGTCTTCATGGCATCCCATTTCTGTGCATGATTTGTCCAGCCAGAGCACTGAAAAAAGACAGAACCTAAAAATGACCTTTAGTTGGCATATTCCTATCCTGGGCATGAGCAAAAACAAAACGTTAGGGTTTGGTATTGGTTTTTGTCTTCCATGTTGTAGTTTCACAGTAATTCACTGGGACTTACTCCAAAGTTCAATTATCATGGGATAAGATCACAGGCCACAAGAAATAAGAAATGATACACTGAACTCTGATTTTTAATTGAGCTTCCAGGAACCGCCTATGTCATCCACAGGGCAGATATTCAAAATGGAAGGCTGAAAAGCAAGGATTAAAGAAACAAATAAAGCATGTATGTCCTGCCCATCTTCTCCCTTCACTTTAGTCAGTAATTGCTCTCAATGTTTCTCATTCACTCTGTTTCTTAGCTATCTAATAGAAATAGAACTTTGGACAAACACAGGGAAGCTTCATTTCTCCAGAAGTCTGCCATTCTCCAACTCCACCAGTAGGTAAGAAAGTCTTTATCTAAACTATTAAAATAAAGTACAAAGTGCCATGGACAGACAGAACAAAAGTAGATCTTTTCAAGGCTTACTGAGGCGGGAGGGAGGTTGCTTTGGTTAAAAAGCTAAGCTTCCACACTGGGAGAGACTAATGTGGTCTGCAGAGAAATGAGTACTCTCTCCAGCTCTGTATTCCCCAAGGAACTATGAGCCACACTAGCCATATGTTCAAATAGCTACTTACATGCAAGTAAAGCACCTGGAGATCAGAGGACAGGAAAGGAGAGGAGGATCTCTTGCTGCTGTTGATTCTTGTAGGAGAAAGCACGTCAGTTGTCTCCAGGCAATGCCTGCTGTCCATTCTAGCCCTTTGTCAGCGATTGCTTCACAACACACCATTTAAAAAATTATTTACTCTCAATTCATGATCCATTTGAAAATAATTCACTTAAATCACAATAACTTGGTAAATTATTTAAGGAAAAAAATCCCTTTCCATTTGAGAGAGTTAGTCTGCCTGCACCACCTCTCAATGTGGTCAGTAACCTTGACCAGAAAGTGCTGGGTCATGTCACAATCTGACAGCAAGAAAACAGGAAAGTTAAATAGAAAATTTTCCTCCTTGCTCCCAGGAATGCCATTCAGCAGACATCTCCCAAACACTTAAGCAACTGAACCTACCTGAACAAAGACTTAGGAGCAAGCAGACAAGGAGAGCCAGACCCCACAGCTTCCCTGCACAGTAAAGAATATTTACAGACCCCACTGACCAGCAGGATCCAGCTCACTGGAGCTGACAAAGCATGGTGATCTCAGCATATGTTTCACAGGCCTTAGTGCCTTTTCTCCATGAGTGAGAAGTACAAGTGGGAAGGGAGGGATAATGCCATGCCATCAATTGCTATTAGAACCCTGTTTGATCAGCTTCACCTCTTGCCTCCAACCAACCTGCTGCAGCCCCAGGTACTGTGAGAGGCAGGAGGAAGGTGCTCTGGGAACTTTACTCTCCTTCATGCTGTACAGGTGGCTGTCTGCCCAGCCCCTGAAATGCACCATCTATCTTGCCTCTGAATTATGGAATCTGAGGAAAAGCCTGCTAAGCTACTGTAGGCTGGGGGTCCAAGTTCAGGTAATGCAAGTCATTTCCATGCAAAAGGCTGGGTTAAACTGCTGCTACAAAATACTCATCACATCCAGGCAAGATAACGTTTTGTCCTCAGCTTTCACTCTTTTGAACAAAAACAAAAGCAGGGAAGAGCACTATTGCCCCAAAAGCATCTTTCGTCCCTTGCCAAGGTAAGCAGTGTCTCACCACAGAAGGGACAGGAGACACTTCAGAAATGTAATATACCTGGAGGTAAAGGATGAAAGTGGCAATCTACTTCACAGAAATTTAAACTATCCCAATTTTAAAAATTCATTGCTGCTTCTTGTTACTAATGTAGCAATTATTAATCATTATTACCTCCTCATTATGTTAATTCACCTCCTGTTTAACCTCTGTGGTGCAAGTACCAGCCTTCATCAAGGTAGTTTATAAACAAACTGTCTAATCACTCAAGTATCAACACAACTCAGGTATTCAGCCCAGATGCTGCCAGAAAAGCAACAGCAACAGATGCATATCCATTGACACTGCTAAAATATAGCTGATTATGTGCCAAAGCAAACAAACAAACAAATAAATAAATCACGTACATTTGTTTCTTCCTGATTCTTTCAACCTCCAGGATAGACAGAAACTGAGCCTATATTAATCCTCTGATTTACTGGCTTTCCAATAAATGTGTGACTGTAGGTTATATTTGTGATATACCTTCAATTCCCAGCCAGAAGACAGAATTGCTGAGTCTCTGGGGAGGTTGTCAGGGTGCTCAGTTCTTCTAGTTTTTCTATTCCTCTGGGATGTGACACAGCCAGGCCCAGCCAGACTCATCCTGCCCCTCTCTTCTCATCAGGCCAAAGGATCCCTCATAAAGACCCCCAGTTTCAATCCCTCCCTGTGACTGCAGTCTCCCCCAGGAGAAGCTGGGAGAGCTGGTGCAGCCTGAAGCAGAAAAGGCTTGAGGGGCAGCCCATTAATGTGACTCACTCCCAAGGAGTCCTTCAATCCCATATGGATCCTCTTCCTCCCTTCTTCTGCCCACCCTTCAGTGCATTCCCATTCTCACCATGCTCCTTAGTCTGCAGGCAGCCCTGCCTTGGTCACCTTCCTGACCAGCTCCCTTTCTCCTTGAACATGAGCAAGGTGACTTTCTTCTCCATCACCTCCAAGTATGACACGGGAAGTCTCCCAAGCTGGTAAGGGAGACATGGACCCATTCCCTGCTCCTACTGACAGCTAATGGCATCTGCAGGGGAGCTCTGGGATTGTCCCAGTTGCACAAAGAAGCTGCAAGGGATGAAAACTCGGGCTTTTTCCTCGATGGATTCTGTGTTGCCTCTGTTGAGCACATGGACGATCACATTTGATTTTCCAAAGGCTCTTTATCTAGACTAATTCATGTAGATTGTCTCAAAGGTGACAAAAAGTACACAGATCCTTCTTCTACTGCATTTCGAGGCCTGGCTGCACAACATGGTGAAAAGGCAGCATTCAAAAGAAAACATTTCCCTTTTCATATATGCAGGAACTCATTTCCCCCCAAACTTACTCTCAAAAATAGGAGAAAGGTGGGTAAAATTTTCCATGCAAAGTCATTCTGAGCTAGAATCCAGGGATAGGAAAGTTCCAGGCAATCTCTTTCAATTCTGGCAAGATAGTAAGGTGGCTCAGAGCAAAGACAGGATAACAATCACGAAAATCACAGCTACTCAGGGGGCAACAACTGTAACCAGGGGGACTTTGAACAACATTTATCAAGAGTGAAACTGAGGCAAGAAAATGAGAAAAGCGTGACTAAAAATAACCAGGCATCCTTAAACACAAGCAAGCACAACAAGCCTCTGATTGCAGTACTACGATTTTTTTAAATCCTAAAAATGCTGTTTGTGTTCCTCAGGACGATCCAAGCCGGCTGTGGATTAACCATGCCCTGGGTGCAGGAATAGTGTGGTGGCTCTGTCAGGGTTAGCACAGCCCAGAGAGCCCTGGCTCCAGCAGCACAAACAGGGCACAGCCACAGCGAGGGACAGACCCAGCGTGCAGTGGCTGGAAGCCCGAGCCAGGCAGCTCTGCCAAGCAGGCAGTGTGCAGAGCCAGCACGGGTGTGCCTGCACCCCTGAGCTTCTGCTGGCCAGGTATTGGGGAATTTGTGAATTGTAGAAATCAGAGACAGGACTTCCAAGCTGCTTTAGGGGGTGAGGTTTATTTTCTTCTTATCTTCTAAATAGATAGGAAGGGTGAGTTCTGATCACATCTCTAACTCATGGTTCAGAAGGTCACAAGACCTCTAGTTATAAGATCTTTTAAGGATTTATTAACCAATAAAATACCACCACCAAGAATACTTACATTTTTAACCCAATAATCAGTTATTATGTTTTATTTGTTTTGCCACAGTGCGGACTTTATTAACCAATCATCTAAAGACACACAAACTCATAATTCTACACTTTAAAACTTATTATCTTTAGAATTACTTGTATATATTAAATTCTAAACTCTAAACTTTCTTCTACCTGGCTTGACATGTTTCTATTTAACTACAGACCTACATTTTTGCTTCTAATTTCTACATTTGGCAGCTTTTTCTAAGGTCTCAAATTAAACTCTGTATTTAATTTTTCGCTTTAGCCTACAGGCCCAATATTTTGAGAGCTCTTTATATTTTTAGATTCCAACAGTTAGGAGTACTCAAGTGCACAGCACGGAGATGCTCGAGTGAGCCTGTGTTGTGCCAGCCAGGTTTGATACAGCCACTCGTGAATCAGAGTGAAGAAACCATGCCAAAGCTCCCCTCCTGCAAAGCCAATTAGGTGCCTCTCGCTGTGATCCCTTATATGCAGTATCTGTGAGAGCTTATCCTGAGTCCCAAGCAAATGCATGGAAGCTAGCACAGGTCTGCCACTGCATCCAGGCTGCAAAGCCTTTTTCTGACCCAGGATCTAGGGGACACAGTGAAAATATTGAGTACAGCCCCAGTTGGGCTTGTTATCAGTGGAATTACCCTACCATGTCAAAAACAAACAGTTTCCAGGGAAAGCTTCCAGATATATTTATTTGCTTTTGTCTCACTATCCAGTATCTATAGCATCTCTGTGCTTCACAGTCTAGGCAAGCTACTCTGCATGACCTCAGTGCAACAAGAGAAAGACTCTACCCTGAAAAAACATGGGAGTAACAATTCCCTGTACTGCAACCTCAGGAAATCACCAGCTTCATCCTTCTGCCCCAAGGCAGGACCTCCTGCAGTTCTGTCACCCTGCCAGCTGCTGGATGAACTTATTCTTAGAGGCCTTCTTCAATGGTGCAAACTCCATGCCTTACGCAGCCAGCCTCCTCCAAAAGCTGTTGACCTCTCCTGCATGTGGGAGACCTCCATGGAAGATGCAGATCCTACAGAGCCCAACAGTACCTGTAGCACTCTGGCACCTGGGGTTGAAGGTGTAAGTTTCTGCAGGACAGCATGGGCACATAAGCAAAATGAGCCCTGAGAGCTTTAATAAACTATGTGCTAGCCTTGCATGGAGAGCAGCCCATAAGATAAAGAACCTCTTCACAGGGTCTCTGAAGTCTTACACATGGTCTGTTTGTGTATCTGCACTGAGGGCAGCACAGATACTACCATAGAGCACAACACACCCTTGTACATAATGACAAGGGAGAAACGTTGCAGTTCTGCTTGGCTGGGCCCCATGTCAGGGCAGTTTTGTTCCTGACCTTTATCCTCATTATATATCTTGGTTCACAGTTGCAGTGATAACAGTAATACAGCACCAACACAATTTTTTTCCCTGACAGCATTGTGAAACGTCTAGAAACAAGCCCTTGTCATTCATTCCCTTCCCAGACATGGAGAATCCAGGTGTGTGCACTCTTCACTGAGCAAGTGTAGAACAGGGCAGGGACCAGCCTCACACTCCTCTCCTACGCTGTGCAGGCAGCACCTCCTCCTGCCACCTGCTCTCCAAGATTGGTCAGGGAACAAAAACCCGATAACAGGTACAAAATGCTGCCACCAGTACAAGAAAGAGCAAAAGTAATCTGAAAGATGAATGGAAAACAGCATTGGTGAGGTGGTGTGTTTCCCCACTGGGAAAAAAAAAAAAAAATCAGAATTTTCCTATCCAAGTCCTCAGTACAGCAAAGGAAGTCCAAAAAAAAAAAACCTCATACAAAAAAAGCACTGCCTTGCTGCTGCTTTGCTGATGTCAACTACTGCAGAACAAAAAGGATGAGCTGGTTCAGGCACAACCAGCCCACTGCCAGAAGACATCCCTCCAATCTCTCTGCATGCTGCAAAAAAACGTGAGTTGGTACATGATAAAAAGCAGACCCTGCACCTTTCTACCCCTTATCTATCAGTGTGCTTGTGCAATGACAACCAAAATAGCTGTGAACTCCTCCAGTGACTCGAAGTACTGCTACCCCATCTACTCACCAAACCATCTGCAGGAGGAGGCAGGGACATGTAGTTCTTAACCATATTCTTTGGTGCTTATTTACTCTGTGTATTTGCATAAGTACCGACAGAATTTGAAATAAAAGTCGCTTCATGAACACATTCATATTCCCCCACCCCACAGAGAGGACGGCTTCAGCCCCTATCATTCCCCACACTTCCAAAGGAAAAAATGTGTGTGGGCAGGGTGGGGGGGATAGTCATGAGCAGAAGCCGCGATCTGACTCTGTCAGCAGATGACTTCTATTTGCACTCGTTAGCACTGCCCTAGCGTGAGCTAACACCACCCCCTCGGGTAATTTAAATTTATAAAAAAATAGAAAAGAAGGGGGAAAAAAAAGCCTGTATTTCTATATTTAGGAGGTTAGGATAATCGGGGTGGAAGAGCCCATCTGTTTGGCATTCACTCCAGCTGCTATAGATGCGGAAATTCGTCTATTTTCTTTCCTTTTGCCTGTTTTGACTTGTCCTGGCTGACTGTGAGAGAGACACAGAGAGTATGATGTATGGCCACAGCCATTTTGGTCTGCAACTGTGCACCATCCCATTGGAGTCCCAGCAGAACCACTCGGCATAACCAGGGTCCTTCCCACCAAAGCATAAAATAATAAATAATAATGATTATTATTGTTGTTGTTATTTTTATACTGTATTTTTATTGATACTATTAATAAGCCTATGTTTATGACACTGATGACAGCAACACAGAAAGGCACAAGACAAGACACATCTTAGACCTCTGTAAAAGTCAGCTTAAAGAAGGCAGCCTCCCATCTACCACAGCTTTCTTCTGGGAGATCACCCCAAATAAAACTGAATTTCTGTGGGGTGCCAACTCATCATCATTGGCACAAGCCACTGGATGGAGACATAGCCATACTTCTTCTCAAACCAACCTCTTCTGCCATTTTTGTCTCAAGGCTCTATGAAAGTGAGCTAAATTCAGAAGTGGCCTTTGATCTCCCACCTTCCTGGGCTGACCAGGCTCTGGTCCCAAAATAATGAGGATGCAATTACTTCAAGAAGTCTTTTATGCCGTTCCTGTCACAGACACGAGTGCCACAGCCCTTGTGGGCTATAGCATCACTGTCCTTGTAAACCTAATGCAGTGCTACTGCTTTTGCTGCTAAAGGCATCCCTGCAGCATATTAGGACACGTGACGGACTGTTGGGACCATTTGCTGTTTACCTTATTTGGTATAGGTGATAGCTTTTTAATTTCAAAGTTTCATTGTTTTAATGTTCATCACTGAGGTCATAAAAGATGCCAGGGATGAGCAATACGCCTGGATATATTTCATGTGATTAGTGTTCTGAAAGCCTTAGAAAGAGAAGACTGTTGGTGTAATATTCAGAATTCCACTGCCAGCTTTTCTTACAGGATCTTCTCCAGCCCTCAGTTAGAATCACAGTACAGTACATGAAGGTAGGTAAGGAGCACAGATCAATAAATAGGAATATAGATCAGGGAATGCATGATCCAGGCATTCCCAGTCCTCCCTGTAGCACACACTCCTAGTCCAGATCCAGCCCTCCTTTCTCCTGCCTGGCAAGCATTCCCTCACTTTCCCAACCACACAAAGCTGAAATTCTCCCACCGACTTCCATGGGTACAAGACTGGGATCTAGACCATCACCTAAAGGGTCATAAATGTGAGCAGATATCCAGAAACCCTCCCTTTGGAAGCAGCCCTCCTCTCATGGGTGTGAGTTCCTTGCATATAAGCACTGATGGACATCGATGACCACATTCGGCAGGCG
This sequence comes from Thryothorus ludovicianus, assembly GCA_013397245.1. Taxonomy (NCBI): domain Eukaryota; kingdom Metazoa; phylum Chordata; class Aves; order Passeriformes; family Certhiidae; genus Thryothorus; species Thryothorus ludovicianus. The sequence continues at coordinate 841,796 of VZTB01009267.1, forward strand.
ATGTGTCTGCTCTGGGGGGTTGGTGCACAGCATGGCTTGAGTGCATTTCTGGTTATTGGTGTGAGGAACAACACTTTACTCCTTTGACTCTCTTCTCCAAGGAGGTCATCTTAGCTCTTGCAAGCTGGCAGAGACAAGCAGTCATCCTCACCCAAAAGTGACTGCCTATTTCTGCAGTTGCAACCCACACATCACTCATCATCCAGAGATCCCTCTTTCTCTTCCCAGATTCTGAGATCACCCTCTCCTGAACTGTCTGTGCTCTTCTGCTAGCTGCTTCAACTCAAAAAGTCCACGGGCCCTGTGGCCCAGAAGCATTTGTTTCCTTGGGACACAAGGCCCTTGCGCTTAACCCTCCTCTGACAGAAGAGCAAAGGCCTTAAACAAGTTGATTTTCTTTTCAGAAAGTTCATGACATTAAATGGACAGGTACAGGTGAGGTACTCACTGTCATGTTCCACCCTCTACTACACATGGGAGGCCCCACACAGATCAGGCTGAAGGTACCAACAGGAAGAATATGAGGTCTTACTTGTTCACAGACCCAAAACAACAACTATTTAACTGTGCCTTCAGGTAGGCCAATGAAGTGTCACCTGTGTCACAGAGCTGAAGAGTGTCTCACACAGCTTCAGAAGCTGCTTTCCACAATGCGCACAAAAGTTGCACACAAAAATGTAGACCTTCAGCAGCTGACATTGTTACAACTGTTCTTTAAGATGCTAAAGTAACTCTCGCCTACTCCTTGCAGAGAAAGTTCTTCTTTCTGTGATACATTTTTGCATTACTTTTGTGGAGCATTATTTAATATTTCCAAATTAACTTTTTTTTTTTTAGAGAGATGATAAGCCAATAAAAGTACATGGAAAATACTCTGAAATCTGAGTAATCTTAAAAGATGAAAATACCGATAAAAACTGAAACTAATGGCTGAGATTTTGTCTGTCTGTTTGTTTTTCAATTCTTCATGCTATTTCCTCCAATATTTAAGGGAGGAAAAAGCACAGAGTGACATCTATGAGAAACTTCAGATAAACTGCCTTGTATTTGACAAAATCATAAATACTGCAACTTAAGTCAATATTTAGATCATCACTCCCCCACACTCCCCATCTGAAAGATACAGGGCCTTGTAATTGCAGATGAGGAAGCAGAATTCTCTTGTATGTTCACTTTCATGAAAGATAAATTTGCTTTGTTCTCTATTTTGGTCCCTAATTCAGAAAACCACTTAAACATATGCTGAAGTTCATCATTTGCCACTCTACCACTTATGCATCTACTCAGGAATATGCCTGAAGTCAGGCATATGCACAGCACACTGCTGACTGTGGACCTCAGAGCGTTCTGTTCATTTCTGCAGCTATTCTGATTTAGTGACGTAAATGTACAAGGAAGTAACACATTTTGAGCAATTTTAGCACTCATTGGCAAAAGTGAATTTTGAACTCGTCTAGCCCCACAAACAGTCTGAAAAATTATTACAAATTAATAGCTAATTCTTGATACCTTTCAGAAACTGCTTATTTCTAGAAATTACTTTAAGCTGTCAAGATAGTGGCATGAACTTTCGCTTTGTATCATTGCTGAGCAACCAAACCTGGAGCTGAAATGCTGCTCCCCCTCTAAGGAAACAGTTTGAAAAAAAACAACAAACCATCTTATGAGCATGTGGCATGTCAAATATTATTTGTAGAAGCTATTCAGTAAGTAATTTCAAATAAGTAAAATGCAAAGAAACCGCAGGATGTTCTCAAGCAGTTTTCAAGTAGAAATGGAAGAGGAATTCATTAAATAAATTATTTGCTATAAATTATTCACCTACCTCTAATCTTACTACCACTTAGACTATAAAATTCATGCCATAAAAGATACAAGGATTCGTGCCATAAATGATACAGGATACGTAACAAGGCATCATTAACTTATGCAGTTCCCAGTGCTGCTTTATTTTGACTGTACACTTATATGTATAGCATTATTATATGTATTATATATATATACACACACTTTAAGACAGTCTTTTGGCTTTAATGGACTTTGAGTGTAATACGTTTTTAAAGCAAAGCTAAGGAGACCTGGTCTGATTTTAGCCTGTAAGTTGATTTTGAGCTCCAAGGCTGAATAACTCTTCAAATCTGAGAGAATAATCCAAGCTGTATTCTGAGCAAAGCCAAAATGAATGGAAGCCTTACACAGTTTGCTAATTTAATGAGATTTCCACAACTTGGGCCCATTTCACATAAATTCACAATGAGGGGTGGACATTCCTTTGTGTCCATCAAGCCACACAGTGAACTTTTTCATAAAGATGATTATGAGGGGTGAGGAAAAGCTGGAAGCAGATCACTGGCAGGAGACAGCAGGGGCCTTCTGGGACCCACTGGCTCTGCACTGGATCATGGGGCCAGCAGCACCCCCACCTGAATCACTTTTCTCCTCCTGCAGCTTCAAGAGAAGCTGCCAGCTGTGCCCTGGCTATATGGCCAGAGGAACAAATTCCAAAAAGAAACCTAAAATACACTAGGAAATTAATTTTGGCCATGAAAACAAAATCCCAGGAAGGGTTCTCACTCATAACCAAAGATGAAGGCAGCTTTTTCTGCTTGTTTGTGTCCTAATTGGTCTAAGTGACAGCTATATTCCACTAATTGTTTGGTCTCCAGCAGTTGTTTTATTATTTTTTATCATAACAGTTTACTTTTAATTAAAAGTATGATGCTTGTCACTGAATTTCTCCATTTGTGGAAAACCAATACAAGCTGTCATTCTTTGGTTATGGAGAAAAAGAACAAAAAAGGATTCTTGCAGTTGTCAGAAGGACCTCTCAATTACCTCCAAAGCAAATTCTATTGCCACAAGTTGCAATTAAATGCTACTCTTCACCATCCATGCACATTTTTACCCCTTGGAAAGGAAAGGAGAGTTGGTTTTGTGCAGTTTCTTCATCCTGCACTAACTCAAAGCAGGCTCAGTCCTTGGCCCAGTGGATGTCAGGTGTGTTTGTCCTGCCCAGAACAGCACAGAGGCCCTACACACGGTGTTATTACACACTATGTGGTATTTCCTCAGAGGTTATTACACACTATGTGGTATTTCCACAGCTCTTCTGAGTGCTTGAAAAGACCCCCAGAGGAGGCAAGAGCATGGGGCCCACTCACATCAGAGACCTCTTGAAGGCTCCAGTCCCAGGTCCTGACACACAGACCTCAAAGCTAAATAAGCTTTACCACAGCAGTTTCTACATCAAACACAGAGAGAATAACTGTGGCTCTGCTGACAGGACTGCTTCCACTCTTGCTTATTGCCAACATAAATTCACATCAGCTAGGCTGTTTAAAAAGAACCTGAGGGAATTGTGTGCTTAATTCCCATAGGTGTCTTATAAAATCCCAATTGCAACAGACGATGATCTATTTTATTTCTATTTTCAGGGTGAAGCGATGCCATGGGTTTGGATAAGGAAGAAGGGCTGCATTAGACCAGATGGAGACCAAGCTTCCCTTCAGCAATGGAGAAAATAATTCACATTTATTGCCTGAGGACCAGACTCACTCTTCTCTATAGAAGCGTCCTGGCTAGCACATTTCCACCATGCAGGGCAAAATTCACACAAAAACACAACTTGCAGGCAGGTCAGTCATGTAGCAGACCATCCTGGATCCCCCAAACCAGCCCTGATCTGATCCTGATCAGCCCTGACTGATCTTGCAGGAGAACACAGTGGGGAAAGATTTCCTCCAAAGCATCCTCAAGGCACGGGTTGTTTAAGATTGCCACTAGTGTCACAGACTGCACTCAGCATGTGAACAGGCAGCAAACTGGAGGCGAGGGGGACAGATACCTTGCACACAGAGTCCCCTCACCAGTGACACCAAGGCAAAATATTCATCATGAAGGTGGTCAAGACAAGGATGAGGGAAGAACCACATTTGAATTAGTCACTGCAGATTTTCTCCAAAGACTCAGAATTGATAACCACCCACAAACCCCACAACAAGCCACTGCCATGAAAACTCAGGATGAAAAGTATTCAGCAGGCCACTGATTAAATCAGTGGACAGGCAGCATTATCCAGTGGAGAAGGCATAGGCTGGCCATGGAGATGCAGGCTCCAACCCCAGGCTGGCCATGGGAATGCTGCATGATCATGGCAAAGGCACTTTCCATCTCTGGGCCTCAGTTTTCCCAATTAGCTGCATGGTGATCTAGATAATATGGCTGTTACCTGAGTCAGTGAAGAGAAAGATTATACAAGGATTAGCATTAAAACAGTGGGTGGGCAGAGCGTAGCGTAGCTATGAAGGGTTCTGAAAAATACATGGGCCTCTGTCTCCATGCTCCTCATCTCTTTCCACAAAGTGGTTACTAAAAGTAAAAATAGTATGCTCTCCCTTCAGAGGCAGCACACAGCAGACATATATATTTAGATCACTGTGAAACAAATACCGACTTTTGTCCAAGGTAGGAAAAAGGTACCCTGTGCTACAGAGAGGGAGAAAGACAAAGACAACCTAAGTCACCCTGAAGCAAGGAAAATGAAAGAATCCAGACTTCTGGGATAGATTCAGCTATGGTATAAACACTGATGTTAGCCATAATCAAGAAGGTCAGGAATAAATGACAAAGCTTTCACGAGCCTGACCTGGAGGTCCATCAGGTGCTAGATGTATACAGGACAAGCATTCATCTTCTTGCATGTCAAACGAGTAATTTCAAACCCCTAATGGTAGGACACTGCAGCAGAAACAACCCTCAGGAAGGACAGGACAGAACACCTTTTCAGTCATTTTATTTTGGAGTTTTTTGGGCTTGCACAGATACCCCCTTGCCCAGCTGAGGATGTCACATGCTGCTTTTCCACTCCCAGGAGACATCAATCTGTCATTAGGGCCACTCTCTCGACACTACCCCCCAACATGTGTTTTTTATCTCTTCTGCTTGCTCGGCGCGCAGAAATGACAGCACAGAAACCCAGCGGCAGCAGGTGGGAATGGAGCCCACATCCCCTAATCCCAGTGCTCACAGCCAAAAAAAAAAAAAAAAAAAAAAAAAAANAAAAAAAAGAAAAAAGAAAAAGCAAAAGCAAAAAAATAAAGAGCTCCCTGATCCCCTGATTTTTCCCTTACATGCATAGCATCACTGCTGCTGAATTGCAGCCTCAGAGAAAGGAAAGAAAGAGGCCCCAAAGGCAGCTAGGAAACCCACCGTCCATTGGCTTCCCTCCACACGAGGCGATCGGACTCCTTCTGCTGCAGTGACTTGGCAAGCACACCTCGCTCTGACTCAGCACCTCGCCGGCACCTCCTGTCAATTATTCCCACAAACTGCTGACGCCGGAAGGGCCATTTGCAATTAGGATGCAACACAAGCCGGTGGCGGTGGGACGCCTCAGCTGCCCCCCTTCACCTGCAGCGCTGCCCTCGCTGTGAGCCCTCTGGCTCAGGGCTGGAGCTCCCAGCGAGGGTGAAGCTGCGGGGGACAGGGCACGCAGTGCAGGAGGGCTGGAGGATGGGGACCGAGGGGGTGGGGGAAGCCTGCCTGCGCTGTACCTATTCTGTGCATAAACAGACAACTGCTGTCAACGTGGCAGCTGAAATGCAGTCTTGCAAAAGAAAAAAAAAAAAAAGGCAAGAAAAGGCAAAACAGCCACTGGGAATAAGGGCGAGAGCAGCGAGAACAGACGAAACTATGCAAAAAAGCTACTGTAGAGCTAGCACAGAGCATTCCCCAAAGAGCAAGCAAAGCACAGCCTTGCTGCAACTCTGTGCAGCTGAGAAACGCCAGCCTGCTCTCCATGTCCGAGGCATCTCCAGCACAGGCGAGGGAGGTTGATTGCGGATGAGTCCCGTTACAAGGGCCTAGGGCACACCAGCTGTTTCAGGGGCAGAAGGAAGGGCTGCCCTTGACAAGCCAAGGACATGACGATTCTGCAGACAGACTGAGGCCATTCTGTCTCTCTGCCAAGTAGCCAAGGTCCTCCCAACCTCTCAGAGTCACTAGCTCACACAGCCAGAAAGCCAAGCAGGTCTGCAAACAAGCAGCTCCACAACCAAAGGAGATGTTCAGACAACAAACCCCATCCAACAGTGAAGATCAGCCACACAGTTAGTTATGGAAGCAGCCCAGAAATCACACAAACTCAGCAGTGCCCTGCAGAAGCCCTCCATCACCTTCTGCTTCACTAAAGCAACCCATCTTTCACCCATCCCTGCCTCCTTCCCCAAGGGTTGTGGGGAGCTCCAGACTCCCTTCACGGGCACAGGCAGTGAGAGGCAGCAGGGTGAGCAATGCACCCCTTGCAGGAGCTCCCAGGGACCTTTTAACCAAGAAGCAGGGCTGTATTTGCTGAGATATCACCTCAAAACCAAACACTTCAGGGAGCAGCTAATGCTGATAGACCACACGGGAGCACAGATCAGGTAGTGTAGAGCTGCAGCAAAAAACTCCAAGAAGCACTTCAGGTTTGATGCAGTGAACCAGCCCCTCCAACATGATGCAACAACCTCTTTGTACAGCCATACCAACCAACAGAGTGTCTAACATGCCTTGCAGTCTGTGTGCCCATAGCTGCAGAATTCATCAGAAACGCATGCCCTGCCTGGAAATGCAGGGCAAAGAGATAGAGACATCAAACTGCAAGATGAGTAATACAGAAATTACATCTGGGTAGCCAAGGCTGAAAAGGGAGAAAAGTTGTCTAAAAAATAAATATCACTAAAGCAACCTGTATTTCCCAAAGGCCTTCTGATCAGGCAAGGAATATCTACTGCATGGTGTGGAGTGAGAGCAAAGGAACAAAGTCAAAGAAAACAGAAAAAAAAGAGTGACTTCAGCAACATGTGCAGGAATTAGCTAAGAGTCACAGCAGGCTACAGTTCTGCAGCATCTAAAAGAGCACAGGTAGGACTTGGAACAACCTGTCCCAGCGCACTTAGAAGCAAAAATCCTGCAAAGATACAAAGATACAAGGTAACAGTGACTGCTGCATAATCAAATTTAAGATCCCTGTGAGAAAAACAGTAGCAGAACTTTGCATTGTGCCTCCTACATGTTAGGAAAAAAACCAATTAAAAGTAGAAACAGTCAAAATAGCCTAACTCCAAAAGCAGGGAAACTAAAGCTGTTACGCTGTATGGTGGTGTGTCAAAGCAGTCTCAGCATCATTACTGAAAACATACTCGGTGCCCTAAACAAAAAACTGCTGAGAAGCAAGAGAGCACATTGTGTGGCCAAACAAAAGGAACAAGAAGTGATTCAGTCTAAACAGTTGCTTCATAAAATGGTAGATAGGACTGAGAGCAAAATTGAAGGCCAACTGCAAAAGCCAAAACTCAATCATTTCAGTACATTTAAGGGACAAGTCCAGAAGTGCAGAACAGCTGAAGAAAAAAATTTCTCAAGTGGCTGTAACCAGCAATGACAAGCCAACTCTAGGTCAGGTGGCTCTTGAAGTTAGCGTGCTCTTCACAAGAGAGGCTCCAGGCTAACCTGGAAGTGGCAGCAGGGCTTGGTTACACTAGTCCAGTACCCTAAGCCTGTAAAAGTACATAGTAAGAGACAAACCAGCTCGATCTCTGCTCAGGGGAACTTGTGGCCCTGCAGTCCACTCTAATTTTGGAAGGAAAAGGACAGGAATAAGTAATTAATTTTCTGTCACTTCAAAGTGCACCTGCTAAACTGTTCCGGGCAGGATGCCAGTTGAGTGCCAGACCTGTCCCCTGCTTGCCTGGCGTGGGAACTCTCCCCCTTGCCTTGCCCCCAGTGGGGTTCAGGGTAGCTGAGGTCAGGCTGAATCCAGAGCTGCTGTCCCACTCTCCAGTGCCCACGCTCAGAGGCTTGGGAGCCCCTCTCCCCCTGTCCTCACTCTGGCCCTGATTACAAGGGATTACACCCAGGTTTCTAACCAGTTCTGGGGTGGTTTAATCTATTCCTTAATATCTGGAAGAGAGACAGGAAGCTGGCAAAGTGATTTGGGCTGGCTGAGACAAAAGAAGATTGAGAGAGACTTCCAAGGGATCTGACAAAGCTCAGCTAGTGGGCAGCATAATGCAGGATGAAATTCAACATTACCAAACGGACAGTAATAAGAACTTGAGAGAATAATCTGAACTACTCATATACCACGGGTCTCTAATTCAAATGTAATCGCTTGAGAAAAATATCTTGGTATCGCTGTGAACAGCTCAATGAAAACATCTGTTCAACATACAGCAGTGGTCAAAGAAGCAAGCAAGCTGTCAGGGTGTCTAAAGGCAGAGGCTGAAAAGAAGGATGCGCTGGAAGTATTCTAATGCCACCATGAACACTGAAAGTGCACCCTCAGCTGGAATTGCTGTGGTTACTTCTGCATGGCACATTTGAAAAGGAAGAAAGCAGAGAAAGGTTTTGCCATTCACCTATCAAAAACACTTACTGGTCAAGCACTGTTGAAATTGAGACAATTTAACTTGGAGATGAGTTAAATAGAAAGAAATTATCAAATGGGAATTAAGAAGTGAAACAGGTACTTCTCTGTGGGTTTTGTTTGCTTGTGGCCTTTTTATGTTTGTTTGTTTTTTCAAGAGAATAAAAGCAAGGTTGTTCAGCACAAGTGAAGAGCAGGAAACATGACCAGAAATAAGGAAAAATAAGGAAAATATCATCATTTTCATTTTCTGTTTTTACGTTTTCTACTTCTTCTAAACACAACCAATAATTAACTACCAGGAATGATTAGCCCATGTTATAGTTAAGTCAAGAGCTCATCAGAAATCACAGAGGACTATGCATTTACAAGGATACTGGGAACAGATATGTCAGGTAGAACAAAAAAAAACCCAAAAAATTGAATGAAAAAAGCATAACATCACTATACCCTCATGCTTCCAGGCGTTAGCCAACTTCTAATTAGTGGGGATTAGGAAGTAATCCCCCCAGTGGGCCTGCAGAGAGGGTGTGCCAGCCCACTTGCTCCTGGCAGAGGCTGTCGATGTGCTGGGCAGAGGGAGAGCTGAGCCTGCAGCCCACCCGCACAGCCCTGTGATCGGGAGGGAGAGGGGTTGGAGCCGGGACCATTGCAAACCCACCCTGCGGCACTCCAGCTGAGGACACGACACCAGGGGGCTGGGCTAGCCCAGCTCAACCTGGCCCCTGGCAAGGGGTGAGTTTTAAATCTGCTGCTTTGCAGGTGGGGGCTTGCCTGAGGAAGGGGAGGAGATGGATGCTTTATTAACTCTGCAGTGGTAGAAGGAATACAGATGACTTAATGAATTTTATGGCAGGGAAGTGGAGTGTGGAGATACCCTAAAACTAAGAGAAAATTGGGTTGTGTAAGCATTGAAGTCCAGAGCAATACATACAACCTGTAGCACAGACATGACACCAGACTCCTCTTTGCTAGATATTTGGCACCAATTCCTCACTGAGGAGGTTTCGGCACCTCCTATTGGAGCATCTGGATTTTTCCATGGCAGCTGAAATCAGCGGGCTGACCTGGCCCAAGACTGCTTAGACAGACCACTGCAGAAATGTACTGCAGATTGTAACTAGGGTGTCATTGCCTCCCCACAACCAACACTCCTGGCTTCAGCTTTCCTGGTAAAATCAAAGCCCAGATGTACCTCAGTGGAGTTCAGACATCACCTTTCTCCTGCTGATGCTTGTGAAGCAGAAGCTCATGTTCTCGTAGCTAGGCTGGCTCATGAGAGTATGAGAAAATAAATGCACAAGTTTTTGTCCCTAAGTAAGCGATCTGATCAGCCTAATACCAAAATTACACTTGAAATTAGCTTCATGCAGAGATGCAAATGTACAAGTACTGCTATGCTGCCAGGAGGAGAGCTGCAGCTCTGCACACGCACAAATAATAAGGAACTAAGCTCAACCTGCTAGTCCTGTTCTGATTTCTCCAGTGACTGTTCCAGAAGGGGAAGCAAATATTAACAAATATTTGCTATATTTGTTAAATAGAAACTTGACTGTTTCAGTACAATGCTCTACAGCACAATGAATAAGGAAAGGACAAGAGCAGCGCCACATCCGTGTGTGGTACATGGTGTTTGCATACATGTGTCAAAGTGGCAAAAATAGTGGGCAGAGACTGTGCAAAGGTACCACCAATTGCTGCAGGTTGGTTTTTATCACTGATCCTTTTAAATGCCCTGTAGAAATAAAAAGCAGAAACCACTAAAATTTTACTGAACTTTCTTCCACTAAACCAAAACTTATCAAACATGGAACGTTTTGTAAAATCATAACTGTGTTTCAAAAGAAAAACAGGAAGGAAAAAAATCAAAAATATAGAAACATCTAGCTTAAACATCTTTGGGGTGAAAAATTTTGACTTTTCACATCAAAATATCTTTTTGCTTAGGATACTTCCTTGTATTATAACAATACAACTCCACAAAGAAACAAAATATCAGTGTCCTAAGATGGAATTTCTCTCAAAAATTTCCTTTTAAAACCATCAAAGCATTTGACTTTTACTTCCATTTAGAATGAAGCCAAATTCCTCAATTCGAATGAAACACAGCAGCCCAGCTCAAGCAGTGGAAAAAAAAAGCAGAAGCCAGGACACAAGTGACCTCCAAAACCAAAGAGATGAAAACATATGAGAAAAAAAACAACCCAAAAAAATCTTAAAAGTTCACTGTGCACAGTTAAAAATGTTGTTCTTTCTCCCTGGTGCACAGGACATGAAACAGTTGAGAGAATAAAGTAGGGAGGCATATGACCAGAAGCCCTGTAATTGTGACTTCTCTAAAGGAGAGGCTGGGCAAATGTCCTACCTGACAGCAAGAAAACCATTTCATCTCAGCACACATCAGTTTTCCACGCTATAAATCAAACTGACTGCCCTCACAAAGTAAGTTTGGAGACTCTCAATTAGGTAAAGTTCATAAATAACTGTGCAAACACAAAGTAGTAATAACCAGAGAGCTGTCTTTGTTACACTACTGTCTGTTAAACAACCAGGAGCTAAATTTTTCTCTGAACACTTACAAAAGGGAAGGCAGCATTAATGCTCCACAAGGAGGAAACTACAAAGAACAGATTTTCAGTGCATGCACTTCTCCTTGAAATAAACTGTGTTAAAAGCACTTTACTTAAAAAGCACGATGATAGTAGCATCCTGCTAAATATAGATGACTCACCACAATTTAGTAGTGAACATCCCTAAAGAGGACCATTACATTATTGCTTAACCTGCTGCATAAATTTAAGCATCCTCCTGTGGTTACAGTTTGTTCCAAGACACTCAAGACTACTACCAGCATCCACTGACCTTCAGTGGGTCACGAGGTCTCTCTGAGTCTTGCTTTCTCCATCTGTACTATTGGTACAAGAATAAAAACACTACTCCCCCATGAAGGCAGGAAAAATAATTCCTAAGTTTCGTAAGTTAAAGAGTTGTTTATACCATACTTTGTATATCCATATTACTACTGAGCAACTAAATATAGCTGCTCCTGAGGCACTCTGAGATCCCTTGAGAACAGAATCTTATAAAAAGAAAATTGCAGTTTAGGCAATACTGAAGAAACAGATAAAGAATCGGTTTTCAAAACAAGGGAACGATGCCCACTTCAGAAAAAGTAGTTAATGTAACTGTGCCTACCGCTGGGGACCAAGGTCAGGTCACGAGCAAAATGATTTATCTACACGTCACAAAACCACACAGCTTGATACAAACAGCAATCTGTTCCAAAAAAACTGCAAAAGCATGGAAGGGCAAGGGACTGACACAGTACTCCCTTTCTAGGGCTGAGGACCTGGTGCAGGGCTGGGAGGCACGGGTGGGTAGGACAAGGGTGCTGCAAGGCCACAAGAGTTTCAGCTGCGAGAACCTCAGACGGACAGGAGGGCAACTCCAAAAAGTCACGTGAGGAGTTGTAGACCTGCTGCTGCATTAATCCACTACAGCCAGGCACCCTCAACCCCTGGTCTTGCAAGATCCATCTGCAGTGGACTGTAACACACTGAAATCTCACCTGTTGCAATTCTGTGCCACAGGATCCAAACACCATGCAGTTAAAAAACACGTCAGTTCTGCACTCTCACTGTACCCGATGTGTGATTTCTACCACATTTGACAATTTGCAGGATGCTATTCCTGGAGACATAGGAGGATTGATTAGCAAGCCCAGGTTTGGTTTCACAGCTCTAAAGAGAAATTCCCTCTTATCTTTCCCTAAAATTCTCCTAGGAAAACATTATTTCCACAAAAGATTATTATGCTTATAGCATTTTAGAGGGAAAACGTAGATGCTGCCCTTGGCCCAAGACCATTGAACATGGATATAATAGGCCCAGAAGATGGGCAACTTGCACCAGTTTCAAAGAATGATAGTTATTCTACAAATTGCAGAATAACATAAGAAAATGGCACTATAATAATTGACTTAAATATCACTATGAAGTCTAATTTTATTTTATTGTAGGTATAAAGTGTGAGAATGATGAAATGACCTCCAAGGTCTTTTTTCCCCCTCAACAGCTTTCATTTTTGGGCACTAAGTATTTTGACTGATTATACACACTCACAATTTTAAATCCTTTTATTTTTAAATCTTAATTTTAACTTAGGTATCACTTTGCATATGACCCCTCATTTTTCTTCTATCTTCTAAACCAGTCCAAAATCATAAATAGGGGAAAAAAAATCACTCTTCCTAACCATACTTGGCAGCCCAGAGCAGAAACACACTTACTAATCTTCTGCAAATGTTGTTTAGAAAAAACTCTCCCAATTTAATTTCAGATTTCCTGGGTGTATGTCTGTTCCTTTTCCCCTATAGTGTTTTCTTTTCAAAATCAAGAACCACTGAAAATATGGCCATGCTGTGTACCACAGAAATAACTGCGTACCACAGCTATTTTCATCTACCGAAAAGATCTAAAGACTTTTTAGAAGACAAAATGAAAAAGGCCAAGCTTGAGACACAGGTATTTCATTCAGACAATCATGAAGTCTTAAGGGAAAGTGCAAGAAAAACCATTACACCCTTGCAAATAAATATTTCATGGAAAAGTGTGTTTCCACACCTAGTTGTCTCCAATGTCATTGTCCCCATGTGCCCTCAATCAAAAAAAAAGAAAAGAATAGCGAGTCAATCTTTCTGCTTAAAAGGAGAATTAAATACTCTTTTAATTTTAACTTTATATCTGATTATTGTTCTATGTTTTTGCAGTGATATCACATCAACAGAAGCACTTCACCACTTATATGCCTATAACTGGAGCAAGTCCAGTAAATCTATAGGCATTTACACCTTTGCAATGTCTGCAGACAAAAAGTGCTGTAGCATTGAGAACCTGAAAATATTGAACTTGTTTTCCAAATTGGAAAAAGGGCAAAAAGCAAATCAATAGTGTGAAGTATGAAGGCTGAGATTATTTCTTTCAACTTAATACTAGTAAACTTTACTTTTTTTTTTCCATAATTCATCTCTTTGAAGTCAGCAGGTGCAATTTCCAGTTAATGCATGAGGCTCAGACTCCCAAACATTTTCTGAGGACATGAATGCAGGGTGCATTTGAGGCTGAGGCATTTGTGAGAAGTTCATTTATCCATCGTAAGACTTGTTTCTTAACAGGTCCTGGGTAGAGGGGAAAGCCTGCTGTGCCTCGCAGGGCAGTGACATCTAGGCACAGCTACCCGAGCAGCAGACTCCACCCAGATCCCGACTGCGAGGAGGCTTCATCTAGACCTTGCTGAGACATCTCCGGTCTTCTCATGAGCCCGTCATTTCTTACCGTCCTCTGCTGTCTCAGGGACCTCTTGCAGCAGCTTTCCCAGTTTCCCAGCAGTGAAGGTGGCCCAGCTGTCTCCAAGCTGTGGGCTGCTCACTGCTGAGCAGAGCTCTGCAGAACTGCTTAGTGAGTGTCTGCATTTAAAGGGCAGACCTTAAGAAAATTGCGTGAACCTCTGCAAACCATAACCGAGCAGGCTGCTCGAAAGTTTAGCATTGCTTGAAAGGAGGCATTGCCACCTGATCAACAGATGAGTCTGAACATCTTGCACTTGGTAGTTTCTTCTGCTGCCCTTAATGCAGCACCTCCTGGTGCTCCCCGGCAATGCTCTAAATGATGTGAGTAGCGTCTGTCATACGCAATTTGTTTCCTCTCCGCACAGAGACCAGGGAACACACCTTATTTCAGAAGGGCTATAGGGGGCGGGAGGTGGTGGAGCCTCCACGTCCCCGGGGGTAGGCACGTATCTTAGAGCTGAAGCGGTGCGCCGTGTGCCTGGAAGGAGGAGGCAGAGGAGAGGATGGGATGGGGGGGACACAGGGGGCTCCGAGCAGCCTGTCACCATCTCTGCGGAAAGTTCCCTGCTGCCTCAGGGCCTGAGGGATAGACCAGAGTTTTCCACACAGGTGAGCTTACCAAGGGGCTAGGCCCAGACAACTGAGCCTAACGTGAAGCTCAGTTTAAAGCAAGTTTTACAGCACCGTAAAAAAAATAAAATACAATAAAATATGTGTATATAGGAATAGTGGGAATGATGGTGCAGCGGAGGCAGCAGAAGGAGCCGAACGGAGCAGCGCTCCTTCTCCACGCCTGCCTGCAAAAGCACTCGCCCGCCGCCGCATTCCCGAGCATCCCCGGCGGGACCGCAATCCAAACTTCCCCACGCGCGGGGCACCGCCGCGGCCCCGGCGGCGGCGACCCCGCGGCCCCG
>VZTB01009267.1:856595-1035809 GCA_013397245.1 Thryothorus ludovicianus
TGGCGGCCCCGAGCCGCCCCCGCAACCCGCCGGGCTGCGGCTGTCACCCCCCGCGCGGCACCGTCCCGGCGCGCAGCGGCACGTCCCACCACCCTCCTCCTCTCTCCGCGCAAATTGGGGGTTCCCCCCTCCTCCCCTTCCCGGCCAACCCGGCGCCGCTGCATCCGTAGGGATGCTACACGGGCCAGGGCGAGGAGGTGCGGTCCAGCGCAGGGCTGGAGACTGCACCCCCACCGCTCCTCCGGATCATCGCGGCAGCGTGGGGGCTTCTTCTTTCCAGAGCCTGCCTACAGCTGCATTGAAGACGGCAGCGACAACACACAGCAAAATATTTGGGATGGTCTGCATGGGACTGGTCGCCGCTGCAGCGCACAGTATAAACACTGCAAAGGTATGAACCACCCTAACTCCGCCATTCAGGAGCCTGGGAGACGCGAGCATTCCGCGCTCCTGTAAAACCGACCAAGTGTCTCTAAAGGGTGTGAGGCAGTTCTTGGAGTTAGGGAACTGCAATACTGTGTAATACAGGAATCGCCAACAAGTTGTGTCACAAGCTTATAAGTCAGCTCAGTTCTTAAGGCTAGACAGGAAAATTATTTGGTTGAAAATCAGCACTCATCAAGTGTGTATGCAGAGGGTAGGAAAGGAGGAAAGGAGCCCTTTATGAATTTAGGGTGATCTTCTAGGGAAAGGATCAAAGCAGAAAGCTTGCACAGGCTGACTCCTCACGCACTGCTGGTTCCCTGTCCAAGTCTGATCACGGTAGTTTTGCTTTGTGAAAATAAGCAGTTTGACAAGGAAAACCCTCTACCAATTCTGTCAAATGTCCAATTGCTTCATTCCCCCACCCAAAGTTTCCTCCCCACAAAAGCACAGCTATGCAGCCTTTGCATCCTGCAGGCAGCGAATCCATCTTGTGATGCTTCTCCCTACCTCCCTTCCAGCGGCAGTCCCTGGGAGCATCCCCCTGCCCAGACTACCCTATTGCTCAGCACTGCCTCCTCAGTTGCCTCAAAAGATGCCCTGGCCCTTTACATGGCTGCACTATCCCCGTGAAGGGGGACTGGGGAGAGCTGCACCTGGGAGTGAAGATGGCAAGGAAAAGCCTCAGGAGTAGCAAAACAAAAATTGCACTAAGCACCATGAATAAAAGCAAGCTGATGCCCATGGAAACAGTATGTGGCAAGCTAACTACCATCTCACAAGCCTAGAATAAGCTCTGCTTTGCCCAGCATCAAGCTTTGGCAATCTTCTACCAGAGGACTAGGTATAAATCAGCAGTCCAGGTTTACCAGATATCTTGGTTCTGAAATAAAACTACTAACTCTTTTTGCAAGGAGCAATGGTTGACCTACCCTTACTAGGCAGCAAAATTGCTGCTGGCCACATGCGCTGGGATTTCTTTCAGCAAGTGACGGCTCAGAGAGGCAAGAAGGCAGGACATGGTGACTCAAGGGATGTACCCTCCAGTCTCTTTCCAGGTTGGTCTGGTGCCTGCTGCTTATTCTTCAACATGAAGCCTGATGATACAGGTGTTCTGACAGTTCTAGCACTCTTGCAAAGCATCCTCCACTCCAGCCATGCCATGGGCAGGCAGACTAAAAGAGGGTTTTGCTCCGTTAAGGAGCTAGCTCTTGGCAAAGGCTCAAGCAGCTGAAGCATAACACTTCAGAAAAGCATCGAAGGGAGAGTCATATCCCAGCTGTTCCCCTCATTCTGTGGCAATATGGGAAGTGAAGTTTTCTCAGACTCTCTCAGACTCCTCTTTCCTCCAGCTGACTTGCTGCATTTTTCATCAAGCAAAAGGACAAAGGAACATGATGATTTTATGATCAGAAGCGGTTCCAGGAAACCTCCATCCTTGTGCATACACACAGTGACCACCTGGAGGAATACAATGCGTATGTCCACATGCTCACCTACAATGAAGGCCCGTGAATGTTTCGTGCCAAACATAACCTCCTTCACCAAAGTCAAGGGCAGAGAACACAGAGCACGTTGGGCACAGTGGCCTGCCACTGCCCTTAGTCGTGCAGATTACTCCCAAGAATGAAAAGATGCGACGATAAATCAAGTGCAAACAAGAAAAATTGCATATTCTCCCTAGGACTGCTGCACTGCCTTCCTGATCTGCCAAGACTTGGAAGCTGTCTTGACCTAATGGAAATAAGTGTGTTTTTTAGTATAAGGACACACTGCATTTAGCAAATGCCATCCCAGCTCACTTTGGACCGTTCCTTGCATCCTGCTGTGCATCAGCTGGCAGGTAAACAGCAAAGATCAGTTCACCCTGTACAGTAAATGAATTAATGTGCTTCCTAAAAAGTGCAGTGAGCATAATGTGAACCGAGAGCCTGGTGGTCAGAGAAAGCATTTCGGCCCAAAATGGACCCAAATGGCTCCCTCCTGATGCAAGCTGCTAGGAGCAGGGAGCATTTTATTCAGCTTTCAGATCTGGTCACCACAGCAGATACTGTACCATACCTACAAACCACAGTGACACAGCAAGTGACTTTAGCTGCTTCGTGCAGCAGCTGCAAGAACAATCTGTGGCCACACTCCAGAAGGATGGAGCAGCCACAGGGAATAATAATCTTCAGATGCACCAGTCAGTCCTCTCACTCTGGCTCCCTCTTCACCTTATCACCACTTCCAAAAATAGCACGCAGATTGTACAGAAAGGACGTGGACGAGGAGATACTGTTCCTGGAACTCTGAATTTCCACTTTAGCTGTCCTTGAGCCTTCCCCAAAATATTAGGCTTATGCCAACCATTTATCCAGCGGGTGCAGCACACTCCAGCAGGTTGGACACTAGAGCTATGAGCACAGATATTTGCTGCTCTAGCAGTCTATTTTCCACCAGTAAGTGTCTATACCTCTTCCTTGGCATCAATGGAATAGCACATCATGGATAGAGGAGATGTGTTTTGCCATATCCCAGGCATCAGATGCTGGCAGATAACTACTGCAGGTCTCAGGTGTGGTACATTGCTTAGAAAAACACACAGGATCCTTAAACTGAATGGCCAAGACAATCCCAAGATCATGCATGCTAGGCTGGGCAAGGAAAGAAAAAAATAATGCAAAAAAGAAAGACAGAAACCACTCCCACCTTTTTCTTTTGAAAGAATTATGATAAGTAATGTAATTCTCACGTCTCAATGAAGAACATCTTTGTGAGTCAAATTTGAAAAGAAAGCTTTTCTTCAGGATAATGCAACTTTTTTTTTTTCCCTTTTGCCTTAATAAGGCTCTAAAAATCCAGTGGAGATGTAGTTGGGTTCAAGGGCTGCAATTGATGCCAGGTCTTACATCACCATTGCTGTCTCCCAGCTTGTTACTGGGTTATCTATTGTCAAATGGGAATTTATTGAAGGTGACATTGCTTACAAATTGATCAAAATCAGCTTCAGTGAGGTGTCCTTCCAAGATATAAAAAGATGGATAAAATTCACTCAGTTGATCATTAATAACTTCAGTCTGTGGAATTGGTTATCTCCCTTTGACAGACGAAATAGAGTTTGCAGATTGAACTGTTTCAATCCTATCTGAGAAGAAATATGACAGCTCTTCAAATATACACCAAATTAACTATGTCTGTACCTTTTCAATAAAACTAATTCAAACAAAACCCTGGATTTATTTTGCTGAACACCTGTGTATTCAAAACAGAGGTCACAAAATAGAAGAAGAAACAGTGATAACCCTGTCAACGCATCCATCACAGATTTTTTTCTACTGGCCACAGGACTGGTTATGTGGGCATACTGTCCCAAGTGTTTTTGAAAGCCTGCATAGTGGAACAAGCAGGAGCATCAGCACTGGGAGAGGTGGGTTTTTACTGGCTTACTCTCATGTGTCTTCACTGTCCAGTATCAGGTGCAATCCAGTGCTGTGCATCCAACAGAGGGCCAGCGCAGGCTTTCAGGAGAGCCCTGTCCATGTGTTGGTTAGGATAACCTGAGCCCTGGCCCAGCAATGGCCTATGCTTGCATGTCAGATAGTAGTGAGACCTCAGGGATATCTGAGGGAAACCAGCCCTGAAACAACAAGCAAATTTCCACACTCCTTCGATGCCAGATGGCAGGAGCGGATGTGTCCATGGAAACCCGGGTGGATTAGGCGTACTTTCAAACTTCTAAGCACTGAAGTAGGCCACTGCAATGTTTCTTTCTCCAAGGCCATTTTGACCCACATGTCAAGAGCCATCTCTCTCTCCTGTCCCCACTTCATGGGCTGAGAGCCATATAGCCAAACTCCAAGAGTTGAGACACTGCTTCCCCTGGACTTCTCTATCCTTGTGGGCATGCTGGTCTGGCTGGTCTCTTCATCCTGGGCCTGTAGAACCTGTGACATGCTGACTGTGCTTAGTGCACTGTCAGGTGCTCCTTTCCATAGTAGTGTGGGGAATAAATAAATTTCTATGCACCCCATGCATGCAATTTCTGACCATCCTGGAGTATCCCAATGCACTTTGAGATAATCCACAATCTAATCAATTCTCTGCGTATTTTCACACCTCCTGAGTTTTCCTTGGCTGTTCCCACCATAAAAACCAACCTACTTAGCTACAAAATCCTCTTCTCTCTTTTCCTGTCCAAAGTCCCCCAGAGTTCTGGTGCCTACAAAACCAAAGCTTTTAATTTAACATTTTTAAATCCTTCATCTCTCACTCACTCCCCCAAATCCTCCCCATGCAGACATGTTTGAAACAAATTGGTCCCCAAGGCTCTGACTAAATCTTTTATTTGGACACGCTGTTCTTGCTGTGGTTAACAACTGTCCATTGTACCCTGTCAAATACATGCTGCCACCCCTCTTAGGAAACAGGGGATGCTGCATCCACATAAAATCATTTCATAATGCTGCCATTTACATAACAACTTTCTAAATTGTACATCGACAGATTTCCCCAAATCGTTACAGTAGGTGAATTAAATCTCCCACTAAACACCAGCAAATGGTGGTAATGACAACTCTTCTAAGTAGCACACCCCATAAAGCCCAGAAAATGGAAATCAATCACTCTTCCTTTTTTTTTACCCCAGAACTGCTGAAAGAATTTATTACACACAGCTGTGACAGAAAATAAATAGTTGACAAAATTGAGAAGAAATACACTAAAGTTAGGACTCATATGGATGTATTCCTGCAGTTGTGATACAAAATGGGTCTTTGAGAATCTTGTTTAGTAGTAGTGTTGCTGTGGCTGTGATGATCTAAAGATATGTGAGGTGCAATAATTTCTATGGAGAAGCAATAACTTTTACTGGACCAGCTGATGTAGCTGAAAATACCAACACGCTCTTGGGCACACTGACCTGAAGAAGAGCTTCCATGCTTGAAAACTAATCTGTTTTTCCTCCTTATTACATCTGCTGGTCTAATAAAAGATATTGCCGTTTTCTGCATTTCTTAACTCTTTGACGTTCACTGGCAACTAGTAACTACACATAAAGTTTTTTCAACCACTTACTTGCTGTTCCAAAGAGGACTGAAAATTGATAAGGGATCCAGAAAAACAAGAGGCTCAAATCCTTGTGTCATTGGACATATGGCCACTTCTCTTAATTTTGATATCACTAATGGTGCCTGTATCAATAACTTTCAAAACAAACTTTTAATCCAGTAAGTCACCTACAAAGGCCAGAGATTCCCCAGGTAATGGTGAAAACTGGGGATGTACAGGACAGTCTGGAGAGAACAGGACAGGAAGATCCACATGCAGCAAACACCAGTTTTCCAAGCTCATGGAGTAATGCAGGCATTTGTCTAACACCTTCATGGCTGCTTCCATTTCCAGATGGTTGCTCGGTTCAGGGACCACAGTAGTGTCTATGTTACTCTGCAGCTGAACAAAGCATCTCTGCTGGAGTGATGGAGGAGAGAGTTCAGATCCTTGGTATCCACAGTGCACAGTGTCTCATGGATGAGACACATGACCCATGCAATGATGAAGGGGACACATGTGACTGGCCTAAAGGTCAGCTTGGGCAAGGTTTCTCCCCTATAAAGCATGATGGTTCTTATTACCACCTCACTGAAGTAGCTGTTAAATACACCTTGACCCCCCTCTCAGTGTTTTTGTGGGACAAATGTTCAGCATCTTCTGAGTCTGACTTAATCCTTCAACGCAAGGAGCCAACGGCATCCCAAGCGTGACTCCTACAAAATCTCAGCAGCCATGTGGCAGCAAATGTAGTCTTCTGTTTAGAAGTAGCACAAGAATGAAGTAATATCAGAACCAAACTAAGCCTGCACTTTGACATGACCTACCTGCTGGCTAACATTTTTGTGTTCCCATTCTCCACTTCAGACTCAAACCTCTCCTTGTTGCAGCATTTGCTAGGCTGCTGGAAAGCTGCCCAGGGCCCATGCCAGCTGATCTTCCTTTCATCTGTCCTACAAGAAGTCTAAACCATTCTCCAAATCACTGCTGACAGGGATGAAAGTTCCCAAGGTATTATTGACTGTATTTCTTGCTGTAGCCTAGTGCTAGCCATGTGTCACACAGTATTTATGAGAGTATAGGGCACCTGAAGTGTTAAGAGTGTGCTGGACGTGCACAGATTTAGCTCCACTGAACATCCTGCATTGGCACAATATGACATGGATGCCTGTGCAAGGCAGGGTGTACATAATTCACGTTTGCCTGGGCCAGAAAGGATTTGTTTTGCAGCAAAAAGACAGAGCAGAACCATCTTCTCCTAGAGACCCTACCATGCTCTCTACATAAAGAAACAGTGACCAGGTGAGTCCATCAGAGCCAGGATTTAAACCAGAGGAAGAAGTCATCAGAGCTGACTTAAGGACTGCAGGAAGGATTAAACTCTGTCCTCACCAGACTTGAGAGCCAGGATGTCCTATGAGACTGAATCAACAGCCACTGTTGGAGAGTTAAAAAATAGCTCCATGTACAGCATGAGGCAGATATGCACCTCCCACCACTGTCAGACAACAACAAAAGGGGAATTTTCAAGATGTGTTCACCAACGCTGTTTCTAATGCTCATTTAGGGATTTTAACTCCAGGGTCAACAGAAATTAACTAACATGGGTCAGAGACTCTCCATTTTGCACAGGAGTTTTTAAATAAGTTAACAAGTAGAACTCTTAAGCACCTTTTTGATGCTCACATAAGTAGCCCTGACACTGTTGTCCCAAGTAAACACAAATGACAGAAGGATTTTTTGCTGAATCTACTCCCAACAAACTTCTGCTTCTCTTTACGCACATAGCAAGTGCATACTCCTCCATGCACTGCACAAAATGGTCATAACTGGCAACTACAGCACCAACACTAATACTGCTACAGGGTCATAGAAGGTAGTGTCCTCTCAGTCCAAATTTTGTTTTCACCAGGAGTGCAACTACTTGCCTTTAATTGTGAATGCAGGACTTCAGTCTCCAGAGCAGAGTTGTCAGCCCTGCACCTTCCCTCATGCCTGCCTTCATTTAGTGGTGCTTAAAAAATGTATGCTTAAAAAGCAAAGTTGAGCTGTCTAAGTGCAAAGGAAAGCCTTTTAATTAGAACTCAAATCAAAAGAGGAGGGTAGAAAATGAAGAAAAAGCATAAAGTCATTCAACATTTCCAAGTTAATTTCCTGGACCTTTTCCCCACTCCCTCCACCTCTTTTATTTATTTTTTTTCCTCTGTGTCTACCAAGATGACAGGCTCTTTTGGGCCAGTTGGACTGAAGAGTGTTGTCTGTAAAGCACTGCATTAGGAATGCCAGTTCGTTTCACCCTAGTGGCACTGATTTATACCAGTGCCTGGTCAAGGATTAAGCCCTTCATCAAATTTTAACAGCCCTTGTCCCTTTAACAGTCTGATTTCAAGCAGGAACCCTTCCTAGACCCTGGATGTCTCTATGGTAACACAACAAGATCGTTTTGTTCTAGCTCACAGCATTGTGTGCATATTGAAAAGCACAGTTAAGGTATTTTGAAGTGGAGAGTCCAGATCAGCCAATTCTGAAGCCCTGCAAGAAAAAATGATTATGCAAATTAAACTCCTAAAGGTGAATGGCAATGAATGCTTTCAATGAAGATGGTTACAGGATGAGAAATGAGAGCAGCAATCTCAGCAAGGTGCCTCGCTCAGCAATACAAAACACACAACACCAGTTTCCTTTCTTTTTGCTTATTTTAGCAAAATGGTCTGGGACAGAACAGGTCACACCAACAAAACTATTTCTGGGTATTGTAGCTGTTGCTGCAGTACTGTCAAGACTGAGCATAGCTGCTGCATGCAGAAATCAAGTCTCCAGGAATCACAATAGTGTTCTTTTCACATTAAGAGAAAGGAAATATAGATGCATTACTGAGTTCAGGACTGGACTATAGGCAGCAGTGACTTAAAAGTCTGCTTGATTCCTGCCATAGAGGAAAATCTTCCCTGGTGCCAATTGACTTGTGGTTGGCAGCAATCTGTGGTATCTCTCATTTGCTGGCTTCTTAAAACATCACAAGAGGAGCTTGGTCTTACGGAATACCACAAGCTGGAAGAGCAGTAAAATGTCTCGTACTGGAAGCCTAAGGAAATTATTCCTTCTTTCATTCATTGTTTCTTTTAAACTTTTTTTATGGCTATCAGTCACCTGCTCACAAGGCCAAGTGCCAAGTCCTGCCCTTGGGTCACAACAACCCCAGGCAGCACTACAGGCTGTGGGCAGAGTGGCTGGAAAACTGCTCAGCAGAGAAGGACCTGGGGGTGCTGCTCAACAGTGGCTGCACAAACCAACACGTGCCCAAGTGGCCAAGAAGGCCAATGGTCTGCTGGCCTGTATCAGCAATGGTGTGGCCAGCAGGACCATGGCAGTGACTGCCCCCTGTGCAGGGCACTGGTGAGGCCATACCTCGAGTGCTGTGTCCAGCTCTGGGCCCCTCACTGCAAGAAGGACACTGAGGTGCTGGAGTGAGTCCAGGGAAGGCAACGAAGCTGGGGAAGGGTGTGGAGCACAATTGTGATGAGGAGCAGCTGAGGAAGCTGGGGGTGTTTAGCCTGGAGAAAAGGAGGCTCAGGGGAGACCTTATCACTCTCTACAGCTCCCTGAAAGGAGGCTGTAGCCAGGTGGGGTCAGCCTCTTCTCTCAGGGAAACAGTGACAGAAGAGGACACAGCCTTAAGCTGTGCCAGGGGAGGTTCAGGCTGGACACCAGAAGATATCCCATTCACAGAAAGAGCTGTCAAGCCAATTGGAATGGGATGCCAGGGAAGGGGTGCAGGGGCCACTCCAGAAGTGTTTTAGAAACAACTGGGTGTGGCATTTTGCACCATGGCTCAGTTGACAAGGTTATTCAGTCAAAGGTTGGACTCAATGATCTTGGAGGTCCAACCTAAATGATTCCGTGATTCTGCTGAGTGCTACAGTTACACTCAAATCCTTGCTTATAGACAATAAAGAAACAAGTATTATATGCAAACCCAGGAATTTATTGTTAGTGCAATTTAAATCATAACCGTCTAATTGAGAAATATTATTTACCTAAACCTAATTATTAGAGGGAAAAGAACAAAAGCTATTATCTGGAAAGATTATGAGTAATAATACAGTTGAAATCAGTTTCCATGCTTCCTGGCAAACATCCCATCTTTCCCTTTGCAGGGAAGAACATAATGCTGATATATTCTTCCTCCACCATCTAAGATTCATATGGAGCAGGGTTGATACATTTTTTAGCAACATTTTATATTTCATTCCTCTTTCTTTGGCCTGCAAGTCCACACTGCATCCAGATTTACTACACATGGAGAATTTTTACATATATTGAATTTTCTTCTTTTTTTTNTACTTGTTTTGTCCAGCTCTCACATCCCCATTTCTTTATCTGATCACTAGTGAGCTGTTTGTAGAGTTGATGTCTGCATTAATATCCTGCACCTCTTTGGTCATCACCCCAATGCCTCTCCTCTGCACTGCATCCTCTGTCCCTCCTTTCAAGGCATTTGTTATCACACCATGCCTGCATTTCCCTCTACTGTATCAGTATGAGGAGCAGGGAGCACACAACCTCATCTGAGTTTGTCCTTTCAGAAATAGGGGCTCCTAAAAAGATACAAAGCAGTAGCAACTGTGAGTTGGTCAGCCAGAGAGAGCATGTTCTGGTGGGGAAACACACAGTGCTAAAAATGCTCTACAGTGGACTACAGCAGATCACACTTTTAGGAAACCCATCAGAGTTTTCAATGTGGTAGCACAGATTCAATTCAGTTCAGCTAAATTAAGGCCTTAATAAAAAATTCACTTTTTTCTTCATCTGCCTGTTCTTCAAAGGCATGTGGATCAACCTATGGGGGGCTTCATTACCAGTGGGCCCTTGGGTGCAACTATAATATGAATATGAGATAATTCTGAGGAGTCCTAGTTACTGTCCCCAGGGTTGTTCACTTTGCCTAGACACATCCGAAAGTAAGCACAGAAACAAGTTTTTCAACCAAAATTCGACCAAAATTGTTTTTTTTCTCCGTGTTGTATGTTTTTGTCAAGAGATTCTCAAATACAGAAAAAGTTTGAGAGGTTTTTTCCTTAAAGCTTTGAAGGAAAAATGTTGTCTATGAGGCAGCTAACTTTAGCAAAAGTAGTCAAAAAATAAACCAATACCCCTCACTTCAAAAAATTATTTAACAAATTAACAATTTAATTAGGGTCAACTTTTAATTCAGACTAGGTTGCTTGGAGTTTTGACCAGTCAGTTCTTCAAAATCTACACAGACACAAACTCCAAAACTTCTCTGAGCTTCTCCACTAATTATCCTCAGTAAAAAGGGTCTACCTCCATTTCCTTTATGACTTTCACATATATATTGGAAGACAGGTGTCTGTTCCCCTATCCCCTCTCTCTTCCAGGATGAAAGAAGCCCAGTTGCCTGAGCTTCTCCTTCTTTTCATGTGAGACATCAAGGCCTCTCCATCCTTGCACCACTACTTCAGCTCAATCTGATTTAATCAGCACATGATGACAACAAGCTCATTCTGCTAACAGGTCTTGGTAACCAAAACAAGTGTTCTCACAGTAGTATCTGCACAACCATAGTTTAACAAATTAAAATGCCTGTAGGACAGCAAAGGTCCACAAGCCTTCTCTGGACATAGCAGCATTTGAAAGATGATGCAGATATTACTGAATTTGGGACTGGGCTTACACTTGTGTGTAAGGTTTATTTACTGGTGTGTAAAGTTACTTTTGAGCACCTCACATGGCCTCCTTATCCTCTCTCTAGTGGTCCAAAACAGCTTTTTTTCTGAAGTTATCCTCACCCATCCAATCAACTCCCAGTTTAAGATGGCACAGACTTCTTCTGAGTATAGAAATATCAGCTCCAGTTACCACGGATACTATTTTCTATAATGATTTCCAAGAGGTGTCATCTCCAAGGATGAATCCCTCTCCCAAAAGAGAAAAAAAGCAGCTAGCTTTCTCTAGGAAATCAAACAGCTACAAACCAGATTTTTCTAAGGCATCTCATAAAATGGATCTTGATATTATGAAAGAGACAAGAACACAGTCCTCATCCATACCTGATCCCAGAGTGACTCAGACAAATTACACTGTTGATTCTTTCCTCCTTAGCCCCATTTTCATTACTGACATGTTGCTAGTAAGGAAATCAGAGGACTACAATAATGTATTCATGTTGTTGGATTGAAAGTTTAAAAGCTTCCCCATTTGATTAAGTAAATGCAGCAAGTAATGTGCAATCAAGGGCCAAAATATTCCTTGGCCTGCAGCCCAATAAATGAATCCTTAAGGAGCTGGCATCTCACTTCCGCACAAATATAGCTCTCTGCTCATTACCAATCCAGTCTGAAATACTGGGGAAGGCTACAGGAAAACAGACACCTGGCAGAGATGCTAAGTTAGTTTCCTGCATATTGATTTATGCAGTGATACTTCTGAAATCACTAACAAGGGGAGCACAAGCTCTGCAGTGAGCAACAGCCCGAAGGTGTGCCAGAGGGGCACAGCAGAGCTCCTACAACAGCCTTGCAAGCCCTACAGGTAGGACAGCAACATCCTCAGGGCCACGACAGCAAGAGGGGGCTTTGACTGACATCCACTCCATGGTCACTGGCAGGGGGTCCTCCTCCACAGTGCAGAGTCCATTTTAAGCCTGCCTTCCCCAGGATGTTTGATGCTGGGAGATGGGTCCACAGCAAGGGCAGCTTCTATCCTTACAGGAACTAGAATCTTCAGCCTAGCTAGCTTTCCTCATCACTTGGGTCATGTCTGCAATGAGGCACATTAACCTGCTCCTACCTGGGATAGACTCCTTCCTTTACAGACAAATTCCCTTTCTGTTCTATAGTTCTGTCTTAGAGTTTCAGCTCACCAGAAGGCAGGAACCCACACATCCATCATGAGCAGAACTCTGGTGACCTTGGCATCCAAACCCCACATTTCTAGAGCATCACTAGACAGCCACCTTTGCAATGCTTGTCCTGCCCTCTCAACTTATTTCTCCTTGGAATCAAACTTGGCCTCCATGAAGGAATGGCTGCAAAGATAGAAACTGGGACATTTATGAAAATAGTCAGGTAGTCATTAAGCATGAAAGCTTCAATAGTTCAATATTTCACTGGTGAGCAGAATTGCCTCCCAAAATAGTCTCAACATTATTCAGGTGTGTTCTTTCTCTTTCATATTGTACCTTTATTTCTGTACTTCTGTTTGTGTGCAGCACTGAGCACATTATGGCTGACATTCAGGTTTGGTATTCCTAGGCTTTACAGTTGTAGAAATAAAGAATGTGATATGCCTAATTGAAGGTGTGATCCAGCCTATAAATTATACAATCCTGTCAAAACTGAATTAATCATGTACCTTTCACCAGCTCAGCTGTACTCTACCCATTAATTCATCGTCACCAAGATGAATTCTAGTGTTACAAATAACTCATCGGTTTCAAAGGCATTTCTCCCCAAACTATCCCCACTCAGGACAGACAAGATTCAGATTCAGCCTTGGGCAAGTGATGCTTTTCTAGGCATAAAAACCCTGTACAACAAAAACTCTCTCATCTTTAATGCCTGCTGGTTGTGAAGGGATGGAAATAGGAGCCTCATGCTATTAGGGAAGGGCAATTCCCAGCTGCACAAAGGGGACGTATGTCCTGAAAAGACTTGAGATTTTAATGCCATTACTTTCTCTGCATAGAAATGCATTTGAGTAATTTTAAAATGATTGCACAGCTAATTCCCTTTGAATTCCACACAGTTGGATTCATTGAAATGGAGGCAACTTTGTTCACAGTAGTAGAACTGTTGTAGTTGTGAAATCTGTATCTGAGCTGTAGTTGTGAGCTGTATCTGAGACAATGTTTCTGGGGAAATGAATTAATCTTTATTCGATCAGCTAAGACATGAAAAAATTATATCAGATAATCTTTTGCAAAGCCTTCAAGATTAAAAAAAAAAAAAAGCTCTGGATCTGAACACTAAGGAGGAAGAATTCTTCCAAACATTTTAAATTCACTACACTATTCCAGAGTTGTTTTTTTCTCCCAGCAGTTGGCATGCAGTGGGCTAAAAGTTTATCAGGTCTTCTTCACGATGAACCACATAAACAACTTGTATTTCAGAACACATTCGGAACAACTCCCTTGTCAACTCATTCCAAAACAAAGCTTACCTGGCATGCAACTTGCCCCTATCCACACATCACACTGCAGCAAAGACTTTCCAGCTGACAGCTGGCACCTGCAGATCATTCTTAGATGAGAGAACAGGCAGTTACATCCAAAGAGAATCTTTGCTGCTGGAGTTTTGTTACTTTATTTAGTTGGTTTGNAAAAAAAAAAAGATAAAAATTAATGCAACAAGTGATGACATGAAGAGAAGTCTTATGTACTGAAGGAGCTGGGAGAAATGCTAGAGCAGCAGAATGTCAGAGTTTCAGCTGGGAGGAAGCCAAGATTGCCAGCCCTAACTTCCTCAGCAGTTGGAAAGTACATAACATACACAGTTTAATGTTTCTCCAAAAGAGAACAAGCTTGGCATTCCCTAACCTTTGGAAGAAGCAAAATGGGCTGCTTCTAAGAGTTAGTA
Source organism: Thryothorus ludovicianus (assembly GCA_013397245.1). NCBI lineage: Eukaryota > Metazoa > Chordata > Aves > Passeriformes > Certhiidae > Thryothorus > Thryothorus ludovicianus. The sequence goes on from VZTB01009267.1 coordinate 870,644, forward strand.
ATGGCATGAAGAGCAACATTTTTTACAGAAACAATGTGCCGTGAAGAAGGAAAGGCAAGAGGGGTTAACTAGGGAAGATCATTTAAGAGTGCCCACAGGCAACCTGAGCCAAAAGTTTCTTGGTCTCTGAACATAAGATATTAGAAGTCACTGCTAACTTTGCATCCCTCGGGCTCTGTGGGCATTTTAACACCACAAAGAGGGGAAGAAAATCTCTCATTCAATATCATCTTTGGGCTGAATTAGACTCCAAGAGGCCCACTGGAGACAGACAAAGGTAGAGGCAAAAATCACCCTCAGTGCTCTGGAGCTCACAAAACTTTTCAGGCTGACTGAGAAAGCACTGTCCCAGCTTGGGGATTAGACAGGTTTGCACAGGCTGGTTCAGATTGGTCACCAGTGAGTGTCAAATAAGGACAGAGAAATAAGGCAGAGAAAAGTCCTCACCAGCACACTGAGAGAGAAGGCACTTACCCACCTTTTAAGGAAGCAGATAGTGTAGTAAAGCTTATCTGGGATGGAAGAACATCAAAACCCCTAAGAGTCAAGCCTTTTTTAAATTTACTTTTACTGCTTTTTGAGGAGATCTGCTGTCACCAGAGGATGACCCAACACAGTGTCACAGTTGGTCCTGTTTATATAATAATAACCATCAGCAGGACTGTAAAGGAAAACTTTGAGGCCCTGCCACTTGCCTCTATTAACAGCATTTCCTCATTTAGCTCTCCCATGTTTCCTAGCAACATCCTTGCACTGCACATTAACACATTCATTAGATTTTGCACAAGCACCTGTAGAATAGCCAGAGCTGAAAAACTTTGCTTTTATGTTGACTCAGAGGGGAAATCAATTTGCTCCAAGAAGCAAACCCTTTCAGGGCAGTAAAGGCTACCAACACGCTTATGACATGCTTATGAATCCATGCAGCTCCCAGTGAAGGAAGAACCCAGTGCATTCGATTTCATTATTGGCATTTTCCATGTGGAAAAGCAGGGGGTAATCCTCTCCCTGCAGCTTTCAAAGAAGGCAAATGTCAATACACAGCATAATGCTCTGAATAACACAGAAAAAAGTCCAAGCAGCCAGAGAGGCAGACACTGGACAAAGGGTCAAAATGTGCAATAATTCACTGCTACACAACCTGTGTCAAACTCTCCATGTGTCTTCTATCTCTTCAGGCAGATGGATGCTACTCTTTTTTCTCACTGCCCGTGACAGTGGCTTTCTTACCCATAGCAGTTAGTTGACTTATTCTCCCTCCCCAGCACCATCTCAGTGAGTCTATCATGGAGGAAGGACTTGTTCCACTCTGCCAGGTGGGTTCAAATTTCACGCTCCATGTACCCACAGTGTCTGCACATCAGGGAGATGGGGATTCACCAAGTGCCCAAAGCAAAATCTCTGTAACTATTGGGAATTAGAAACCTCACTTGCAGAAGTGACAGAGGGGAAAATAACACCCTGGGCTGGGGCAGGGCAGAAATCATGCCAAGTTCCTCATACCATTAATGTATATAAGCACTTCCCAGGAGTAGCAGCAGCATTTACCTGCCACATTTGCTGTATGAGTAACACAGAGCTGCATGACTGACTTGGCCTGAAATGACTTGGAGGCTCCTAGACAAACAAGGAGCATTTGGGACATCCCTAAAGGTGATCTGGAGGGCTTGGAGGTCACAATACTCCCAGTCCTCCTCACCCTGCACTCCCATTTCCCTTCTCTGCAGCAATAAGTTGAATTGCAATTTTTCACTTGTCTGAAAAGTGATTTGGAGCATGCTCTGAAGCCCAAGTGTACCCTACATCCTGTCCTGATAAAGCTCCATGCACTGGAGATGCATGGTGCAAGAAAATTGCCTGGAGCCAAAATGCACACTTTGTGGGGACTGCTTTGCTTTTGAGGCAAACACAGCCTCGTCTTGCCTGCTGCCTACAAAGTGGCCACGAGAAGCATCCCAATTTCCTGCTGCCTTTGGCACGGGGTGCCCAGCCCCGGTAAAAGCTAATGCCGGTGTGCAGAGCTCCTCCAGACTCGGAGGGAGGCTGGCGCCCCGCAGGGCCGTGCCCCGCCGCAGGGAAGCGGCAGGGAGCTGCTGGGAAGCGTGCATCTCTCTGATTAATGTTCTCAGGCTGCCTGTTGACAAAAGCAGCAAGAGGATTTGTAATGCCTAAGCTAATCATCATCACGCTCTGAGAAAATCCTTCTCCAAGAAGCAGTGTAAATAAGTAAAGTTTTACAAGTTAGTGGACTCTCTTAATTGAGTAGCCCTTGTAAATTAATAACACTGAAGTAAATCTGCAAAGACTTTGCTGACTTTCTAAAAGATGTCTAATAAGGTCCAGGTTAACTCAAGTGCCCAAAGGAGCAGGTCCCCAAACCTTTTTGTAATTTGTTGAGACACTAATGATAGTTAGCTCCTAGTGGTTTATTCAAGAACATGGCTGTGAGGACAGCAGAACCATCAGAAAGTCTTCCCTCCAGACACAGCCTGGTGCCAGTCCTTCCATTCCTACTATCTGCAGTCCTACAGGAAAGGGGATGGGGGGGGGTCTCTCCTTCCTTCACACTGGTGGGACCAGTGAAAACCGTCCTTGGAGCATCTTTCAGAGCCAAAGTGAAAAGCCCCAAGGGTATCTCTGTGTACTGCTGATCCTGCCTGAGGGCTTCATATCTCACATCCTTCCATCCTGAGCAATAGTGTTTAATAGTTTAGTTCCAGTAGCTAAACATGAAAAAATACTTTGTTTCCATTTCTCTTGCACTTTTTGCTTTGCTTTCTCTCATTCCACACATTAACAGCTTGTTTTCCCCGAAAAGCTCTGGTTGAGTGAATAATGCAGAGTGAATATACCTTTTTTATTTCTTTGAGTGAACTTTGTTTTTCTTTTTTTGTGGACACTGACAGCAGCTCCTGCTACTGCACTGACTGTTTGAATCTATTTGGTCACCCACATGATATTTATTCTGGCCTTAATGGCTGTGGATATTCACATGTCCTAAGTCATGCTCATCAGAGCTTGCCTACCCAAAAAATTTTGCTCATGTAATATGCATTTAGTTGAAGCTCCTCCCGACTTCGCTTGTACTCTATAGGATTGAGAAAGATTATGATGATCCAAGTTAAGTCTGTAAGGAAATTATGAAATAAAAAACAGGTAAAACAATTTTAGACTAACATGAGAGAGCTCAGAAAGAGGATTGTGATGCTTTAACTAAACCAGGGTAAGGCTGTGAGTGAGGAAGGCCTCAGGCAATGAAGAGGTGCCTTCCCCCAGGTTCAGCCATGCCAGTGGAAGAGCAGATGTCCTCTCCCTGCCTCTGCAGGGACAGAGCTTGCCCAGCACTGCTGGGAGACTGGTCCACAGGAACCTCCCAAATCCAAGCTATGGAGTCAACACATTACTTGAAGTCATCAGAATGAGTGATGTGAGCTGAGCTTGAGGATTGTGCACAATTTGGGTGAGAGAGGGAAACTTGAACAGCTGCCCCAGCAGATTGTGCAGGGCTGGCAATCAGGGCAGCAGTGCTGGTGAGTTGGGACAGCCATCCATTCAGCATCAAGGGGCCCTTGTGTGCTTGTGTTAAAATTCCTTAAACTGGCTGTCCCTTTCTGAGCTGTGGGCAGTTTTGGTCAGTGAAATACATGTAATTTGTGGAAAAAAATACCAGAGCAGCCCTCACATGTGCACCTCTCTCAGCAAGAGACAGCCCCAGCTGAGGCAGTGGCCTGATACGTGGCAGACACCCAGGCAGAAGTGCATTCTCACTTCATGCAGCATGATCAGCACCATGCAAACACACACCCCTCTTCACAGAGGGCTGTGAGGCTGCTTCCCATGCTCACAGCTCCTCAAGTTCTCCCAAAAAGGAAATGGATGCTATGACCCACAGATCAGTGAGGCCTGCTGGGTTCTAGTCTCTTATAAATTCACTGGAAAACCACCATCCAGAGGGCAGGCAGACCTTCTGTTACCATAGACAGCAAGCATTTTGTGCAGCCTGGTGTCACTCAGTCCAGTAATGTCTAGGACTCTAGACTAGTACCTCTCAAAGGTAGTATAGCAAGGGGAAAGCAAATGGACATGAGGCCAGGGATTGATATCAGAGCCATGCTTCTCATAGCCCCCAGATCCCATTCCCTTTGCCCTCTTAAAATTTGGATATGTGCAGTAAGCATCAGATCAAGCCCAAAGTGAGAGAGAAGGGCTTGTTTCCAAAAAGCAGATCTTCCACAGTGAAATAGATCATCCCTCTTTTCCCTGACCACAAGAGAGAATAAGCAATGCTGTGACCTTTTGAGGAGCATGGAGTAGGATGGGCATGAGGGACACAACACACCAGACCATGGCACTGTTCTCTCAGGGGTCAGCTGAGCTTTGGATGCACAGCAACCACGATGCACTGATTGCTGCAGATCAGAAGGGCTGTCACTGGCCAGCAATAGCCCAGCTTTCTTTTGCACAAATAGATATAGTGGCAAGAGACTGTGACTCTCTTGCTGCCTCCTATGACCTCCTGGCCTGGGTAACCCTGTGCCTAGACCAACCCTTGAGCTTGGAATTTGTGCAGCGCAAAGAACCTGACAGTGCCACCACAGCTACCAAAACGCCTGCTGCAGGTAGGCCTTTGTCCCCTAAGGAGTGGCATGGCCCCTACAAAACCATCCTTCTTTTTCCTCCTCTCTGAGTCCCTGGTCTCTGCTTCTTGCTGCAGCACAGCTCATGATCCACTCCCTGGAGGAGTCCCAGAGGAGCACTCCTGCACTGAGCCCAGCACAGAAATCAGGAGTGAGATCTTCAACACTGCAACAGGATGTGCAAGCTGTGTGTTCAAAACAGGAGAAAAATATCCTTTTTATCCTGCCAGAAGCCAAACTTATTTCTGAGCTTCTCAAGCTAGAGATACCATGCCATGGCAAGGTCTTGTTCTTAATACTTAGATATGAGTAACATGCCCTTGGCAAGTAAGTGCCTGTCTGGTAGAACAAAGAGATTTTTTTGCCAATCATCAAGCAGAGGTGAAATTTTATTTGTGTGCATCCCCAAGATAGAACAAAAAAATGCTCCTGAACTTTGGGCTATATTTAAGTGTTAAAGCCAGTTCTCTGCAAGTGCAATTCTATTCCAGCTTCATGGTGTCTGCAGACTTACAAACTGATGTGCCACAGGAGAGCACAAAGGAGATGTTCATATGGGGGAAATATACACTCATAAGGCATCCACATTGTGCAGCTGCACTGTGTATTATTAGGCTGGCTTCTCTTTTTTATTAAATCAGATCACTGCAGAAAGGAAAGAGCTCAGATGTGATGGTCTAATGAAACATCAAAATATGAAGATTGCTTGCGTTAAGGGAAAAAAAAGCATGAAAGCTGCTGATAAATGCCACAAAATTGATTGGTATATGAAAACATTCAAGTAAATAGATATAAAGGTGAAGGAAATTGTGAGAAAGAGCTGCTAAAGGTACTTATAGGTAGAATAAAAGAAGATAAGGAAGCAACTCAGTAGTGCTTGTCTCCTCCCTGAGGAGCTCAACAAGCCCCAGAGCTCCTCACAGCATTACGCTTCAGGTAACCAGGACCCTAAGCCAAGCCAAATCCCAGGGCTCTCCTAGTTCTCACGAAATCCCAGCCATGCCATTTGCTACTGGTCAGACCCCCTGCTTGGCTTGTTTGGGGAACAGGTCCTTGCTGTCCTTTCGCTGGATCTCGGTGCAAGGCGACTGTGGCAAGAGCAGGTGACACAGGTCAGCCTCTTCTGCTCACAGTCCTCCACAGCCCCTGCCAGGGAAGCAAATCAAATTTACCCTGGAAAGTGAGGCACCACGCTTCCCCAGTTTTCATGCTACCAGCTGGTCTAATTTCTCTTGACGTTTCTTCCGTAACAGCAACTGCAATGTGTCAGGATTAATTAAGCCAAGCAGTGGGCAAATCTCAAGGGAGAACACACATCTGCCATGACCTACCCCCACCTAAAAGCCAAGGAGTCTTCTCTGCCATGGGAATGGAAGGGAAAAGGGAGAAGGAAGCAGGAATGGTGAGGTATCATCCAGTGGATGATGCACAGTGAGCAGCCTCCAACCACCAGGGTTCAGATGAACACCAGCACAGCTACAGCACTCCCGCTCAGAGCTTGGGCCTTGTTATTTATTCATTCAGATTGACCCCAGCAGATTTTGCAAGGTATGCATCAGAGGTCTGGCATGCAATTAAGACTACTTCTCCCAAATCTAAACATGGGGCAGGTTGTTGGAAGATTGCCAGTGAGAGGGTCAGAGATCAGGCTGTCTCTGTGGTCTAGAGACAGGGCTGACCTTTCACTCATAGCTCAAATGGTGGCCTAGCAGTGAGGAGCACAGCTATGCTTCCCAGTTTCAGACTGGGAAAGAAAATGGATCCCCACTGTAACTAAAACCCAAAACATCTGGCAACTACAACACAAGACATTAAGTGCACAGCAGCTGCTTTTCATGAAGTCAACTCTCCCTTCCTGGCTGTGGCCAGGAGAGGGGATTGTTCCAGAACATGTGCAGCAGTAAAGGATGCTCCTACCTCCAGAGAGGTGCAATAGCAAAGCAGTGGAGCAATATGCAGCCATTTCCCTGGGGCCCCTTTTCCAGCTGGAAAAGAGACATGGATCAGCCCCTCAGCTTAGTGGGTCTCAGTGGCAGTCATCTTGGCCACTAACAAGAGAAGATGACCCTTGAAAATGCTGGGATGTTCTCACTTCCCCTTCTTTTTTGTTGCTTCTTTCAGTTGTTGTCACACCTTTCATGCTTCTAGTAGTCAGATGAGGAGCCATAGCTAGTCTCCTCTGTGCTTTCAGCATTAATTCACACAAGCTGAGCTCTGTCATTTTCATCAAGTAGTAGATGGCTCCATAATAAGAAACAGTCCCACAATTATCATAATGTTTTCAGTCAGGAAAGGTATATTTTAGTTATAAAAAGAAGCTGTCTCAGTGACTGGCACTACACGTAAGATAGAGATGTCATAACATCCTGTACAGACATAATTACCTAAATACTAGTGTTGGTTGATTATCAAAAATCCTGATCCATGAATCAGCCTTCTGCTCCACTCACTCTGCATGATGATGTTGTATGTCAGTGTCTGGATAACTGCGGAAATACTGCGCTGAATGTCTTCTAATTTTAGCAAAGATTTACATTTGTCCAAAAGATTTTAACAACAGTATATTAATTATCATGCTCTTAAAACTAATTTTCTCATCAGAGGCCACCAAGAGAGATTGCTGCATAACCAAGGAGGCCAGCTACAGATAGAACAATGAAGAATGCATTGCAAGACCTGAAACTTATTAGTTAAAATTGTTTATTAATAACTTTCTTATTAGTTAAAATTATTTATTAATAACTTTTGAGAAAATCTACTGGGAGAAAAACAATTGAGACACAATTCATGCACAGAAAAGAAGAGTGTTATATAAGCACTGCACCATTGAGTCCACTTTACAAGGCAGTAATACCAGAACAACAATCTCTAAGCTGTGTTGTACAGATGTTACAATGCAGGGTGTTAAAGGGTTTGACCTTATTTGATATACTCTGCATTCTTCAAGTGCTAAGACAAAGTCTCAGGTGAGATACTCAGCCACATTTCTGCTCCTTATCTATCAAAGTAAGGAAAACTATTTGGCAGAAGGTACACCAATCAAGCCAGGCTGGGTACAGAAAAGGATGGGATTTTTCTATACGTGCTGTTCTTGCAAACATCTAAAGCTATGGATTATCTCTCTGACACACTCTTGATGTATACTGGCCTATACATTAAGAATATAGATATTATAATGGTGTATATAACCCATTCCAGTAAATCTCTCATGCTCATACACCTCTAGATATACCTGGACTGCAAAATTCTAGCCTGGTTCCAAATCTAAGTCCTTCCTTGCCCCACCACTGATAAAGAGCCCCACGTGTGTCAGGGTTCATAATGAAAAGGCACTACATCTCCAGAGACATGGCATACAATTCTCAAGGTCGTTGTCTGTCCTTAGGCATACTCCATCTGCATCCACACCCCACAGCTTATTGCACTTTAAGCCTGTCCACATGGTAAGTGGTTTTCTAATACCAGCCATAATTTTGCACCCAGTTGGCATGTGGAAGGCTATATTAAGCCCAGACGATTAATGCTGTCTTTGCTGAGAGGCAAGAAAATAGTCTCTGTGCTATTATACTTCGTCAGCTTTCCCAAACACTTCAGGCAACTAATTCTGAGGACTTTTTGACTAAATTGACGTAAAATACATCCTTCCCCTGCAGTTGCTTTTTAGATGCTTTAGGTTAATTTTATACTGCAATCTCAGAGGTCATTGGCAAGAGCATGTTCTGCTACCCACCAGGCACTTGAGGAAATTTATGAAGACAGTCAGGTCCCATTTCTTTTGGTCATCCTTGGTGGGTTTACATGCCAGCATAATGTGTATGAATATCAAATTGCTCTTTGTCATGAGAAGCTCCCTGGATCTGTCCACAGGGAGCTGTTTTAGAGCAGATACAGTGGTCATTCCCTTCAATAGACTCAGGAAGAAAATGCGGCCATCAGTAGATGTGAAACTGGAGAGAGGCCACCTGGAAAGAACTAAGAAAACTCCAGGAAATCCATCAGAGCAAAGTCAGAAGAAGTCGTTTATAAGATACACAGGGTGGGCAAAATGTCTTTGAGAGCAAGACATTTATATATACATTTGTACATTCTTGACTTCTGGGATCAAAAGTTTTGTGAAAACACCCTTCAGAAGACATTCCAACCCAGGACTGTTTCCAAATACTTCCTACATCCTTGCAGAGTGAAATAAGGTGGAAGGAGTGGTCTTAAACACTAAACTGATATTATTCTCAGGGACTTGGAGATTAATCTTTGGCAACTACTTTTTCCAGCTGCTTGCTTTTGCTACTGCATGGTGCACACCATGGTGAAGTTTGCAGCTCAGGAGTAAGAACTATGTGTACTCACAGTCAGTGTGAGATGCAGCTGTCTGGGCTGTGGGTACCTGCATGTGAATTTTGGGCCAAATGTCTGCCTAGTCACCAGAAAAGGAGCCAATGCAGGCTGCAAACTCTGGAGAGCCATTCAACCCATCAGCTGCATCTACTGTGTCTAACAAGAGCAGCACAACTCTCCAATGCACCACCTGCATTGACTGGATCTCTGCTGATGTCTGCAGTGTCAGAACTTTCCACGTACCTGCACTGAAGCAATGCAGTTGGAGATAAATCTTGCTGTCAGTAAGAAGTTTTGGAAATTCACTCACTGCCAGATTCTAAGGTGGAACATGCATCAGTCACTGCATATCCAGTTGGCCTTGCCTTATTGTTGTGCTCTGCTTTTCTTGTAGCTTGTTCTAGCATTACGTATCTGCCTTCAAAGTGTCAATTGTAAACAAAACGTGCCCTGGTATCAAATATGTAGGTTATTCTTTTGCAGACTTAAGATTGCTTCATAACATCATAATCAGTGACACTTTAATTTCTCTGACTCATGTCATCCAGGTAATGGGGCTTCTGCAATTTTGAACAAAAACCAGTCTGAGGGCAATCAATCAGACCATTGATTCCTATGCACAAAATGAGATGTTGCTCAACTGCAACATTTTGACATTCACTAAATAGGAGATGCAGTGGTATGGAAGTGAAAATTGAATGTTTAAACTCCTCACTGTAGATAAATTGTCTCAGCAGCATTTCTCCTGTCCACAGAGTTGCTATCTCTTAACCAATAAGTACTTTCTATATGGACACTGCATTTTGCTGGCTGCCTTCCCACGAGATTTGTGAATAGGTAGTTCCAATGGTGCAAGCTCCTCACTTAGAACAGAGAGGGTGTTGATGAAAGCTGCTTTCAAATCAGTTCAATCCCTCTTGGATCAAATGATATTTGGGAGACAGAAGACCTTCTGTTACCACAGACAGAACAAAGTTATCTGTTTTTATGTGGTTTACGATGTCAGTGCAGTCATGTGCGGTACACAACCAACAAAACCACTGCTGTTGTGCACACTCATTTTAACAGGAATACTAGAATCTGTGTTCCTTGGCACATGACCTTCAAAAAGGCCAGTGAATAGGGGGTTTAAATCTCATCTCTCTGCATCTGCTCCAAAGTTGTTGTTTTTTGTTATGGAAAGATATAGCAGCAAACTTTCTACAGCATCCAAATGACTAAATTTTCCAGTACAGGACAATGTAATCTCTGATTGCCCATGCAGAAAACAAGAAAAGAGCAGTAAAGATATAATTCTCTTGCTATCCAAGATACCCTAACATCAGAAGTGATTGTGTACTCGGTCTTTCTCATTCCTGACATATTTTAAACAGGCAAATAAGTCCAGGGACCCATCTCCACTCTTGCTGGATTACAGGACCAACTTCTCAGCTCCAGACCTTAATGGTGGGAGCTCCTGGGGGATCAGGTATTTCATGCCTGAAGATTATTGCCTTCTTTAGTTTCATAAAGAACACAACAGGAACTTCAATAAGACAGACTGCATCTTTTTCTTCAGGCAGAAAATCACACACAGTTCCATGATTTATAGACAGATGAACATTATGGAGATCTTTTCTCACATGTTGTTCGAAAGCTGAAAGGCAATCTACTACACAATCAATAGTAAGGCTTTGGCAAAGAAGGAGGAAATAGTCTGTCCTCCATATCCTGAGAGCAGGGCACTATACTGACAAGGTGGATAATGACAATGAAACACTGGAAAAGTTGTTCAGTTGCGGGGGTGTGGAGCCTCTACCACAAAGATGCTTTGGGAAGTGGTTTCAAATCTGTCAGGAAGGACACTAGTGAAGATGTTGCTGTCTTTTGAAGGAGACTTGATTAGCATAACTTCTCAAAATCTGCTAAAGCCTTTAGTTCAGTAGAAGTCACAGTATCTGGTCAGGACCAAAGCCCCAAAGGCAGGCATTGTTAAGCCAGGCCAGACAAGATGGTTGACACATTAGTATGAGGACCCTAGTCCACACTGTACTGACTTCTGCATGGCAAAACATCTACTGAAGACAATGGGAATTCTGGTATGTAGAAAAGCAGGACTTGTCCTTGATATTCAAATAGCAAGAAGCTCCTAGGGTTTGGGCAGAAAAGAGCACTCTGTCTCGTACAAAGACATTGCAAAACCCTTGAGTTACTTGATGCAAAATATCTCTGCTCATTCGTGCTGGAGCAGCTAAATTAAGTGTGTTACTTTCTATAAATCCTTCCTGTTGTCAGTGGGTTGCCTTTTACTTATGGCCATTGTCCCTTTTGTTGCTACCAAGGAAAGAAACATAGCAGAGAGCTTTTGTTTAATGAGCCATCACATTTAAACATCATTTGTCTCAGTTGTTTTCCTTTTCTCATCTACCTTTGCTCATTAAACTCCACCCTGCTTAGCTGTTAACAGCATAATCATGGGGAGCAAGAGCATCACGAGATTCCTTGCACCAGCGTGATGCTGCTACCCCTGCTGCTTTCCCCCATTCACCAGCTCTGATGGGGCTGTGCCTGCCTAGCATTACAGCCAGGGTAGCAGCAGCTTCAGAGCCAGCTTACTCTGAAGGCTGAACAGCTGGAACTGTACTTCCCCATATGGAGCAAGGTTTCAGATGGACTTTCTTTTCTTGGTGCTGCCTGTGACGTTCACCTTGTCCTTCTGCAAGTCTGTCGCAGCCAGTTGCCAGCTCCTTGCCTCTGCAGAGGGCATAGGGCAAGGGAAAGGGCTGTCAGTCTGCTCTGTACAGATGGCATGTCAGCTGTGGCAACACTCATTGGGGACAGGGACAAAAAAAGTGAGGCAGAGGAGTGGCATTCATGCCCCTCTGCAGAGTTGCTGCAAGAGATTCTCCAGCATAAAGGTTTTCCTGTGCCTCTTTCCCTATCCAGGAACTTTGGCAATCCTAATCCGGGCAACCTAAGCCAAGCAAGCAGGGAAAGCAGCAGCCTCACTAAGAGGGCAAGGCTTTGGGATAAGTGACCTATTCACATCAGTCATCACCAGTTCTGGCTGCAGAAATCTTAGCCAGAACTAGAGTGAGCAAAGACAAATGTCATTTCCACAGTTCTAGCCTTCATGTGCGTGCTGAAATATGAGCCAAAAAAAATTCCCCTTGCATCCCTGAATATCTTGCTCAGTCAGTTTTGGGGAGGAAAGGTACACCCATTGACTCTTACCATGGCTCGTTTTCAGCATGAAGAACAACAAAGAAACTCAGAGTTCTGTAATTTACCTCAGTGGCTTACTCTGCCATCTCTTCTCAGCTGTCCAGCACTGGAACATTCAGATCCTGATGGATGGCACATAGTACCTGTGAGGGCAGAGCAAGGATCAGTACCCTGCAGTACCTGTTGCTTGTCACACTACCTGAGTGAAGGAATATGTGATGAGTTTAGCCTGCAGCTCACAGCAGCCAAGTCCAGGAACCAGTGGTGGGAGATGCCATCTGTAGAGTTGTCACTCTTCTGGCTCATGGGCAAACAGCTTTGTCTGGAATAGCCATGAATGGGACAGTGACTCCAAAGTGCCAACATGGGCCTTGTTAACCCTGTCAGGAAGGCAGGTCTTCAAAGAAAGTGGCCATATCCTTCCATCTGCACCACCACTAGCCAGCTCTACTATGTTTCTCTCCTGTACCAGACAGACTGAGGGTTTGCGTAGGATCTCATCAGAGGAAAAATCAAAGACCCAAAGTTCACCAAAAAAAGGAAGACCAGACACAAAGAAGACATTTCTAAGAACATATTCAGCAGAGGTGGTCAAATTTGAATATTCTTCCCAGACCATTAGGAGTACTCAGTAGACACTGTAACTTCCCATCAGTGTGAATGTTAACATAAACCTCAAATAAAGTCCCATGCCAGTTCTCGTGTTGTTCAACCTTCCTGTGAGCTGAAGGCAGCCAGGACAGAAAATATTCACATATTTGGATGTGCACATTCCCGTTCTATACGAAACCACCATGTGCAAGAAACTCTGCCTTGACCCCTGGGTAACCTTGAGCCCTTTTTCTTGGGCTGAATTGGCCATTACAACTACCAGGCTCACAAGAAAAAAATTCCTATGACAGAATAAGGAACCAAGAGGTGGAACTTTTCTAATGGGTGGCAATTGTGCTTCTTTGTCAGCACCCAAACCACACCACATATCCATGCACACATGGTGCTGGGCCCATCTTTCTCAATTAGACAGGTTGTGGCTACTTTCTGCAGAAAGCTCAGCCTCAGCATGTCAGAGCTGAACATCAACTTCCCCAAGGCTTAACTCAGTGCACGCTGTGAGTGGGGCTCAACCTCTTTTATTGTGCAACATCACTCCAGTCTTACAGAGGGGCAGAAGAGTTGCAACTTCTCCAGACTGACTCCATGTTCCTGATCTTCATCTCTCCTTTTATCACCCACCCAGGTTGGAAAAAACTCTCCCAGTCTTGTTAATTATTCTGCGTACCTCTCCTTCTCAGGAAAAAATGGAACTTCCATAACATCATGTCCAACATTGGCACAGCACAGCTAATTCCTCTTTTATGAAGGGCTTGATCCAGAGCCAGTGAAGCCTCTCTTGCTCCTCTTTGATTCTTGCTATCCAACTTATTCTTTACAAGCTAAGCTCTTTATTCAGCAATACCCTCTAAATTTTGTCAGTGTAGGGAAATTTTACCAGTATAAATTAGGTTATGAGATTGAAAACTAAGTAGTTTTATTGGTGAATATATGGATAGAAACTCCTTTGCCCCTTTGTTTCCGTAATGTTTTGGAAAAGGCTTAAATTAAGCCAAAAAGTCATTTATTCTAAAAGAATGCCTGCAGGGGACATAAACCAAGAGTGCCTTAATTATGCCTGTATGCTCATTTTGATTGCTTTAATGTTTCTAATTACAGTGTTAACACTTCTCCCATTTGACAAGCAGGGAAGACAATTTGGCTCAACCAAGGAAGCTGGAGCATGGGTTATGGAAGATGTACATCACCTTCCAAAATGGCTTGTTCTTGCCAGCTTGGAAAGAAAGGATGCTCTCATTGGCATTCTGTTATTTCAGCTTGTTCTTCCGCTGGGGCACTGATGGGGCAGCATTTTCAATGACAATACAATGGCAATGAAAATGCTGCTATTGCCACTTTTGGCAAGAAAACTTTGTGGACATATGCAGAATCATAGAAAACAAAGTTGAAAGAAACTGCAAAGAAAGATCTCTGCTTTCCTTGTGGGAGAAGACAAGACTCAGTGTGTTCATCCAAACTTCTCTACAGGCAGAAGGCCCCAAGCCATTTATTCCTGTGCTTAATTACTGTACCATTAGTAAAGGCTTCTTAATGTCTAACGAGATCTTCCTTCTGTTTAAGCCAATTACATATTGTCCTATCCCCCTGGAGACACAGCACTGATTATTACTTCAAAGCATGTTAAGGCCAATACAAATATAACAGCAAAGGCTGGATTGTGAGAGAGGTATCTCAAGACTGATACTTACATACATTTGGATAAAAGCCATGGCCTGCACAATTTTTAAGGGGTCTCCATAGATTATATGAGTGCTAAAAAACTTCACTACAGAAAATTTTAATCCAATTTGCTTAGATGGAAGAAAAAGTTGGGAGCTTTTAACTATTACCTACAAAAGCATGCTTCTCTTATGTCCAGAAGAATGTTAATTCAGATCCCTTAATAACATAATCCGAACTATAATTTAATTGGTAAGCAATAGATAATATTTATATCTTAGTAAATTTAATCAATGCATTGAATGCAGAAGGGCTTCTAGTCTCTCAGCTCTAAGATTGCAGTGCCCAAGGTTTAGACAGATCCTCATGATTGGACAAGGTTTTTGTCATCATGTTATTCACTGCTGAGCCAAGACAGCCCATCTAAAACAGCAACAAGGGCAAGACAAAGAAAAAACCCCATAGAAGCTAATAGAGTAATGCTTCAGATAAGTGTATCACTCTCTCTGTAATCAGTTCCACCCCATTTTTAGTCTCAGATTTAGACCCTGTGTGTGCTCAGAGCCAAAAATAAACCTTTCTATTTCCCTCTGAATATACTGAACCTTAAAGAGGGCCAACTCCTCTGAAGTCAGCACTCCTTTCCTGGTTCATTCTTCAATGCTCTCTTTGACCACATCCCAAGAAAGTTGCCGGAATCCATCCTTCCCCCTTCCACCCATCATCCTAGAAGATCACCTGTTTGCAGCAACTGGTTCCCCCTGCTCCCAGGAGAGCACATCTGGTCTGATTTCTGTTGGCACCAGGTTTTCCTGCTCCAGGTTTTCCAGGAACAGCAGTTATTCAGAGCCAGGTGGAGCATGCACTTCTCCAATCCCTGCAGATTAGAACATTGATGAAAGTGAAGGTAAATTACCAAAGATATGAAATGAGTGTACATGAAAGCATGTTAAGCCATGCATGGATATTTGGAGATAAAGTGACCTTTGCTTTGCTTTTGTTTAATTGTCACCATAGTGAACCGTGGCGATTTTCCTCCTCTATCAGAGCTCCCACACAGAGGTTAAGTGCACTTCAACTTCTGCACATTACCTCACACCTCACACTAATTTGTCTTAACTCCCCATGTAAACAAACCCTCAGAGGTCTACTTTTTCTTTTCTCATGTGATGGTTCACTTTGTCACAAAGTGAAATGCATTGGAGAAAACCATTTGCAGTGAATTTTCCCTCAATTGTGCCTGCAGTGACATCCTTGTGAATTGCTGCAAAGCTTCTCCCTCTGCCTAAGCTTATCTGTTTTTTATCCCTTTCACATACCTGTATTGGAACAGCTTATAATTAGTTAAGCAGCATCCCTCTACCAGGCAGAGAGGGAACTGCTGGCCTGGTCTACAGGTGAGGTACAGAGATGATCTAGCGAGATTAACTGCTGGGCTAAGGATCACACAAGCTGTCTACATCTGAGCATAGAAATAATCTAAACCCAGACCTCTTCTGCCCCTGGAAAAACCTTTTCTCCTCCTTTCAGTGGATTTTTCGTTATCAGAAATAGTCAATGAGCTTCTTCAAACCTCAGGATCATGGCAGTTTTGTGGGAAAGAAAAAACCAAAAATTACTGCCATCTGCATGAGTACCATCAAGGTACAAATCTTTCCCTCTCCCTCTTCCCCTCATATTCCATCCTCCCTTTTTATTTAAGAGCAGTAGGAGACCTTCACGTTGAGATACTGAACCCATCACAGTTGGAATAGACAAAGTGAAAAGGGAGGAGATGGAGGATGAGACAATGTATTTTTAGTCATTTCGATGAATTATGGAGACGTGAAGCTGATAATTTATTGAAGAAGGGAAACGGGGGACTCTATGTAAATGTTTTCAGATGAATAATTAATGTGCCTTTCTAGCATCAGGGGGTCTTTAATTAAAGCCTCTGTTAAACAAGGGAAGGCAGACAGGCTTGGCTCCTTGCAGCAACTAATTGCACCTTTCCCATGCACAGCTACGATTCAGAGACAAAGTATTATTTGCATCAATAAAGAAGGACAGATCCTACCTAGGGTGAATGGTGGGAGGCCGTAGAGGCCAGGTGAGCGATCCCAGGGTTTAAGTGGTCTGCATCATATTTGAAATTAGCTTGGCATACAGGCCAAATAAGGGGGTGTGGGGAAAAGAGGATGAAGAGGGTACTCGGGCCACAAGGCCTTGAGGAATGCAGAAAGCACCTCACAACCATCTGTGGATTACAACCTCTTCAAGAGGGACCTACTGACAGGGTTTTCCAGGGTCTTGCTGCCACTATGTGATACATTTGCCTTCCAAAATCCTGTTCTGTATCCTGCCTGCCTCCCTGTTCCAATGCCAGGGATGGGTTCACAGAGGAGGGGAGCACAGAAATGAGGCACTGTTCACAGGATGGAGTAAAACAGCAAACGGGAGTCTTCCCAGTTTCCAGCTGCTGTCCTTATGGCCAACATCCTCCACAAGCACCACTCCCTCAGCTGAGCTTCACATCTGGACCCTTCTTTCCTTCAGGGGTTTCACAGCTGATGGAGACAGGATTGGATGATGAAGGTTCACTGTGGACTTCAGCCAGAACACAGCATCTCATGCCATGTGATGGTGAGACCAAACTTAAGCCTTCTGCCTCACAAGGACTGGGCCTCCCAGAAGGTCTGTGATTATTTTCCAAGAGAATGTATAAAACCATAAGAGAAAATGGGACAATTAAGGAATGACAAAACCTGTCTCAGTTAATACTGCTGAGAAGCTTGTAATACAATCACAAATTTGACATATTTAAATGCTACGGGAACAGCAGGTAAATTTCCAAACAGGGAACAAAGTCTTGTTTTCCTTGAGAACGTTATCTAAACTAGACACAGATTAATTAGTTTTGACACCCTGGCAAAGAAACTTTATCCCACTTTTTTCATTCATCTTTATCTCCAGTAACACTCCTGTTAAAATTACAAATGAATGAACAAGAGTCAGCTGAAACTTTATTTTTAACAGCACTGGTTAAATCTAAGGTAGGCTAAACAGGTTCCCAAAGCAAATATTTCCAAACACAGAAGCTAATAACATGTCTCTTTCCTGCACTGCCGAAGACTGGACTGAAGGAGACCTCGAGGGGTTACCTAGCCCATGCTGGTCATCTATGAAAGAGGTTTGCTTATCGTGCTGCCCCCACTTTCTGAAGCCATACTTGAAGCACTCCCCTTCAGCAAACTTTGAGCAGAATGACAATTTGGAGAACACCCCTTCAAGAAAGGTCTCACTGATTTCTGCAAACATCTTGGCTTTCGGAAAAGCCACGAATCTTCGATATTGAGAGCATGTGTTTCCTGTTTGCCCACACCAATGCTCCTGACAGGCCTGACATGCCTGCGAGCTCAGCAAAGGTTTACTGCTGTGCTCTGCGGAGGCAAGAGCTGCCGGAAGGTCTCGGAGGCTACCGCACTCCGAGAGCCTGCGAGCAGCTACGAGACTCTGCTGCTCTCTGCTGGGAAATGCGGGCAGAGCTGCAGAAAGTGCTGGGGGAAGAGCCCCATTTGCCAGCATCCAAACACTGAGAGCCACCTGTGCAAGTGCAGACACCTGGGTACAGTCTCCTCTTCAACATCGCTGCCAGAAGCACACCCACATCAAAGGTTGCTGGTACAGGAGTAGTCTGCAAGCAAATCAGCCCCAGCCACCTCTCCTCCCCTTGCACCACAGCCCTCTACCTCATGCAGGAGCTGGCTTTCTCCGCTCTCTTCCAAAAACACCCGCTCTCCTCCCAGCCTGTTTTTTTTTTCTCAAAAACCCTCTGGTTCGAGGGAAGAACAATTAACCCACCACTGAGGTAAGGGATCAATGTGCAGGGCAGGCTCACGACCCCCACAGTCACTGGTCAGGACCCAGATGAGCAGAGGTGCCTCTCCAAGGAGCCCAAGCCTCTGCTTCACAGCCTGGGGTTTTTTTTTGATCATTGCTCCATGACCTGAAGCTGCTCTTTGCTCATCGGAGCTCAGGAAGTCTTTAACTATGTCTGGCTGCAGCTGGGTAAAACTACAGATCAGAGAATTTTGGGGCTGCAGCATGCAGAGAACTGCGAAGCCCTGGCTGTGGGTATCCACTGGGCTGTGGCAGGTGAGCTCTCTGCTCTGGCCACCAACCTCAGCCTGTGGGAAAAGCTGACTTCTAACAGCAAATCCCACACAAAGGAGGGGGACAAATCCCCCCGAATGGTGCTGACCGAGGCCCTCTACTCCTTCAAGCAATGACATTTAAATTTCCTGATATGTTTCATCCCATGCATCTCATTACAATTTTCAAGTAGCGGATGAAGCGATCGGAATTTGAGATAGGCATTTTCAGAATTTGGCTATTTTATATGTATATTTACAGCCCAATAAAATAAGAAGAAATATTCAAAGTAAACAGACTGTGGAAAGTGATTTCTTCCAACTCTCCACTGCAGACTTGCAAGAAACCAATCAAAGAGGCTGAAGAGTGGTTTGAGTGTAATTTATTAACCCAAAAGGGGCCGCATTGTTAACCAACATTATTTATAGTGAGCAGCTCAACCATCCCTACTGAACAACTGTGTGATACTGCAGGGACAAATGCAGTGAGTTACTACAGAGATAGGACAAAACCAGCAGCAGGTCTTTGTTACAGCTGTTACAAAAAGCGTCCCCAGGAGACAGACACTGAATCTCTAATGGCTATCTTATTTCTCTGACAATTTATTTAAGTTTTAACTTAACAGCAGGAATGATAGCCAGAGTTACACAGTGACTCCCAATAAAGGAGTGTATTGCTAATCTGCAGCTGGTGTTTTCTTATTTATTTCAAAGTCTTTAAGTTCCAGACTTAGCATATGGTGCCATATAAATAATGATATAATAATACGATTTTGCTTTCCATGTGCCTGTGTAGAAAAAAGCCATGTGATTTATCTTACATGAGCATTGTATTTAAGGCATTATTTTGCTCAGAATTTTTAATGCATTTAAAATGCATCTTCTGCTTTTTTTAATCTGTTCTTTTGAAAGAATAAACAGAGCAGTGATGTTTATTTAATAGAGTCATTCATCTTACTTCCCTGTGCAAAATCCTAGCTTTCCAGACCCAGCAGCCAGATCCCTGCAGTAGGCAGTGGGGTTGGAAATTGAGAGATCTGCTGTTTACCAATGAGGCACAGATGAAAGGAACACATGAGGCTCGAGATTTACCCACAGCACGACACTATTTGAAGCCAGCAGGCAGCTGAGAACTGCTTAGTCCTGTCCAGTAGAGGATAGAGAGAAACCCATGGAAGAAGTCCTGCAGGGAGTCATGCTGTGGGGAACACAGCACTGGGATGGCTCAGCACACAACCACCCTAACACACAACTGATATCAAGATGCCTCCTTCAGATAAAACTCTGTCAGCACTTACAAAAAGCCAGCAGTCCCACGCTGTCTGGAACCATCACTGTCACATGGAGAAGTGGGAGATGCAAGAAGGGATCAGAGAGGGAACGACCTGGCATTCTGTGAGTGCAAACATCAGTGCTCCAGTGCAAGATGATGTGAGTGGTCAGCAGGGCTGAGGATATGGACAGCAGGGTCATGAACCTGGTACTGGAGCAGTGAGGCAGCTGTTTCTCTTAAAAGGCCAATGGCATAACCTGTAAAACACACACAAAGTGAACTGCTCTGAATGGAAGTGACATCTGTAAGTTTAGAACAGCTTTTGAAGTCCTGTATCTCCCCTCCTCTCATCCCCATAAGCCCCCATGGCAGTTTCAGCCAGTTGTTTCAAACCCAGCTCTTGTCAGATTGGAGCACGAACCAGAATATGTCAGAAGCTGGTTACTGTGGTAACACAGCACAGCTTTTATCTTTATCCTTTCATCTCCTCTTTGGGGAAAACTGGCAGTCTGTTTATTTGCTTTTTCTGACAAAGTTCATCACGCAGAACACCAACTGTCTGGATCAGTGTAAAACAGAGGACAGGAGAAACTACCTCTCACATCAAAGTACATGGAAATATTTCTCTCAGCACTTTACTACCCTACCTCTTGCTTCCCTGCACAAGCTATTTGACATGTCCTTTCCCAGGACCAAGACCAGAACTAGAACCAAGACAAGAACCAGAGCCAGGACCAGGGCCAGTGCCAGGCACCACCACCAGTGACATCTTGGCCTGTACCAGGAATTGTGTGAGCAGCAGGACCAGGGCAGTGATTGTCCCCCTGTACTCAGCACTGGGGGGACAACACCTCAAATCCTGTCTCTTCTGAATCGAGCCCACTTCTGGGCTCCTTCACAACAAGACACTGAGGTGCTGGAGTGAGTCCAGAGAAGGGCAATGGAGCTGGTGATGGGTTTGAAGGCACAAGTGCTACAAGGAGCAGCTGAGAGAGCTGGGGGATGCTTAGCCTGGAGAAACGGAGGCTCAGGGGAGAGCCATTCTCTAAAACCACCTGCAAACAGATTGTAGCCAGGCGGGGGTTGGTCTCTTCTGCCAGGCAGCCAGCGATAGGACAAGAGGACACAGTCCTAAGCTTCGCCAGGGGAGGTTTAAGCTGGACATGAGGAAGAATTTCTTCACAGGAAACGTGATTAGACATTGGAGTGGAGTCACCGTCCCTGGACATGTTTAAGCAAAGACTGGACATGGCACTTACGCCATGGCTCAGCTGCCATGGTGGCGCTCGCTCATCGACTTGTGGATCTCGGAGCTCTTTTCCCACCGATTAACGCCGGCATTCCCCGCCCCGCAATCCTGCCCTCACCCAAGATGGCCGCGCGGCCCTCAGCGCCCGCTTGACGCCGGCGGCGCCGCGCGCCGAGGCACGTGACAGCGGTTACCCCGGCAACCGCCGCGGCTTCCCGCGCCCACCGCCGCTCCCTGGCTACGGCGAGCGGCGAGCGGCAGAAAGGGCCGGCGCCGGCGGGG
This sequence comes from Thryothorus ludovicianus, assembly GCA_013397245.1. Lineage (NCBI taxonomy): Eukaryota > Metazoa > Chordata > Aves > Passeriformes > Certhiidae > Thryothorus > Thryothorus ludovicianus. The sequence continues at coordinate 892,025 of VZTB01009267.1, forward strand.
GGCGAAGCGCCCCCTGCCATTCCCTGCGGAGCCGGGGGCAGGTGAGGGAGAGCGCCGGCCGGGAACCGCTCCCCCCGCTTCCCTGGCTGCACCCACCCGCCTTGCCCCCTGCCATTCCCTGCGGAGCCGGGGGCAGGTGAGGGAGAGCGCCGGCCGGGAACCGCTTCCCCGGCTGCACCGCCCCGGCCCGGCCTCCCACCGTCTCCCTTCTGCACGAAGCGAGCCCCGTTGCCAACAACCCGTTGTCCCCAGGAACAACAGTGTCCTTCCCAGTTCTAGGGGGCTGAGGGCAGGTGCTGCTCCCCCTCGGCCCTCCCCCAGCACCCTGCTTCAGGCAACATTGCAGCAACCGCGATTTGGGATTGGGAGGAAGAAACAGGGCGAGACTGCCCGCGCTCAGTCACAGGTGCAGGGATGGGCGTGTGGGGCATGGATACAGCACAGCCCACGGCTCAAGGGGTGGATGGGTAAAGCCTGCCCAAATTTCGGCTGCTGCTGCCAGGGAGCAAACCTGGAGCTGCACCACGCAGGGAATGAGGCAGGAGCTGAGGGCTGCCCCAGTGCAGGCAGCGTGCACGTAATAGGGCTCAGCTACAGTCACAGGCAAGGAAAGGTCATAGTCGGGTCTGGGATCCATCCCAGGGACTTCCACAGAGACAAAGCTGCCTAGAATACACACTCAGAGTCACCCTAGGAAAACTAGTCAGTAAGTGAGGATCAGGCACAGATAAAACTGCTGCATAGCTCAGACCAGTTCTGAAGGCCTGGGCCACAGCTTAAGCAGAGTCCCTGTGATCATGCAGAAGGCAGGGCCAGTCACAGAAATAAACCCTATTAGTGCATGCTTTAAGTGTGGCTATGGCATATTTGCAGAAGATGGAGTAACATGCTGTGTCTACTCTGTGGAGATAGATGTTTAAAATACTCTTGTTCTTTGCTATTGTAGTACTGTAGTATTGTAGCAAGGGTTTAATGATCATTCAGAATCTGAAGTGGAGGAATCTGTGTACCACAGCTGCTGAACCACCTGAGGACCACACATCTGTAGCCGAATCCCCACCATCACTGGATGACTTACCTGGCGTGGAAGCACCAGCATCTGCAGCCCAGCCATCTGTAGTGGAATTGCCAGTGTCTCCAGATCAGCTGGCTGTCAAGAAACCACCACATTCTGAGCACCATTCCTGCTTATTGTATAGTCTGCATCCAAGGAAAGCTCACCTGAGATCAGATCATCTGCAGGTGAACTTCCAGGTTTCCAAGTCAAGATGCACACCTCTGAAAGGACACAGGATGGCAGTAACACCATTGAGACTGTGTTGTCAGCAGCAGAGATTACATTTGAATCATTGGAGAATCCAGAGGCTGCTGAAGATCCCTATCAACTCGCCATTAATTATGTGGAGGAACATAAAATACTACAGATATTTCAGGTGAAATACATATTACTCATCTCCTTCCAGAGGCTTACATGAGAAGCTTGGACTAAAGTTAGTTTGAACCAAATTACCCCTTCCCCAGACCCTTCCTTGTTCTTTGCTTTCTTAAATATAGACTAAAGAAAAAGCAGTAGAAAAGGGCCTTTAATCATCTTTGGTGTCTGAAGAGATTCTTGCTTTTTAAAATGCAGATGACAGTGGAGCAGGAAGTGCAGGCACTCATCTATCCAAGGATCAATAATTCTTTCCTTCTGTCTGTCTCTGTCTCAGGATATGACAGAAAAACTGCTGATCCAGAAGCCTGATGACCCCTTGCAGTTCATATTGCAAGAGGTAGGGTGCCTTGCTGGGGCTCTGTGGGGACGGGACGGGGCCAGCTTTGCTGAGCACACCAGAATCATGGTCAGCCCAGGATTGTTTCTCTGACTGTGTGTCTGTGGTGTCATGGGAGGAGGAAAAGCACAGGCAGCAGCAGAGTGCCTGGGGTGCAAGGGACCATGTGTGCTCTGAGAGGGAGGAAAGGTATGGGAGGCTTCAGGAAGAATGGGGTGAATGTGCCCTGGAATTACCTGAGAGGTGAGGGAAGCTTCATGGCAGAGATCTGTGACCCTTCTCTAGCTGTCTCTGTCCCAAAGTGGGAGGGAGTGCTTTTTCTGCCCACACCCCCCTATTCAAGAGAGCTGTCTCTGCTGATCCTGCAGGGTGTTAAAACACAGGTAATTCAAAGTCAGTGAAGTGAGATCATAGTTTGGGAGTGAGTTCGATGTTTGGGAGAAGTTTGTTCGATGTTTGTTTGTTTCTTGGGAGAAGAAGGATGTTGGAAGAAAGAAAGCAGACAGAGGAAAAGAGTGAATCTCCTCCTTCATTGTGCTCTAGTCAGTCAGGAGAGGCACCATCTTTTGGTGCCCCTGGGTTCATGATGTACTAAGCACAAAACCTCCAGAGGAATGGCAAGGTGAGTTCTGGGCATCAGTGTGAAAGCAAATAAGCTCCCAAATGACTCTTTTCCTTTTCCTTTTGCCCAGGTGCAGTCTATGATAAATGCCAGGCAAGCAGAACCGGAGAGGCTATCTCAGTAGTACAAAGATGTGTAGCTGTTTCTAGAAGAGGCCCTGTGCACTCCTTTTGGCCACCATTGTCCTTGCTGCTGTGGTATTGCCACACCCTGCCTTCGCAGCGCCATATTAGCAATAACTTGGAAAAGATCTGTTTGTCTGTCTCTTGCCTGTTTTGTATGCTTGTGCTTCCCCTTGGGTTTAAATCCGAGTTTAGGTTTGGAATCACAGACTGAGATCTAAGTGTGCATGGATCTGCATGCATCTATGGCACATCTTGAAGAGGCAGGTCCACTGAACTTCTATGTGTATAAATGCATAAATCTCATATTTAGGCCACTCCAGACTCTGCCTTTCTGTGCAGGGAAACCTCACAGCTCAGACAATGCAAAGACAAAAGCAAGTAGAGTTAAAAAGCAGCCCTGGACAACTCACCACTTTCTTTTTTCATGCTGCATTGGTGGTTTACTGTGTCCAGTTATGCAACAGCACCAATGCCTGTCTAATATGTTGATAGTTTGTGTCTGGGCTTTCCCACTGCCCTCAGAGCTCCTCTAGTACAAGAAGCTGTTTCTCTGCCTCTTCCACACACTGGATCTCGCCCTTAATCATAGCTCTGCTTTTTGGGGTTGCCCTGCCTGTATCATTTTAAGTACGGTGTATAAACACATCAGTAAAGCAACAGTTGCACACACCCTTTATGCTTTCAGAAGACATTGTCACTCAGGAATGTGGGAGGTGAATAAAACCAAACAAACTAAAACCAAGCACTGGTAGCCCAGAGAATTAAGAGTCAAAGTACATTTCGCAAATACATCATTTGAGCTGTGTTTGATTTTTGAAAGGCTTAAAATCCTTGTTTTTATACTATCCAAGTTTCTACCCTGTAAAAAAAACCTTTTTCTTTCTTCTTCTTGTCTCTTGCCTGACAATTATTTAAAATGTGCAACAGAGCGTGCTGTTATTTTGGCTTAATAGATTGTCTATGTGCAGTAGATGCCAGAGAGGGTTGTTATGTTGCTCTCTTCATAGAGGCAGTCATTTTGGAAAACACCACATTGCATCAGGAAATTAGAGCACTTGCCTAAAAAGAGGAAAGCCTGTATTGACACAAAATCCATCTATTTTTAAAAAAATAATGTATGATGATTGGGTTGTGTGATTCTACACAGCACAGTTTGGGCACCAAAAGTCTGGGAATAACAGAGGGCAAGTATTTGGCATACAAATTCTGTGTGTGAGATGAGTTTTCTTTCTATCTGAGTTTCTCAAAAAGGATCAGATAACTCATGTGTTTCAAGATTGAAGGCAGGTAAGCACCCCTGTCCTTCATAGGGCAGGGAGTTTTTCAAGATTATTGTGAGCCTAAAGATGGCTCAGAATTCAGATTACATCTTCATTGACTTTAAGAGTTTTAATATATACTTAGGCATTAGGTACCACTGCAGCAGTGAGATGCTTTTGAATCCCTATTTATCTCCAGCACCTGCAAAAATCTGACTGTGAGAATCTCAGATTGATCTGTTTACAAATTCTTGACCAAAAATGTATCAGGCTGAAAAACAACGTATACGTACCCTGTCCTAATGTTTCTCGGGGGAACAGGAAATGTATGGGAGACAAAGATAGTGTTTGAAGCCTTCTCATCCCTATGGTAATTTGTCAGCACATTGTCCCAGGAGATGGAGAAGCTGACATGTCTTTGAATTTTGTTGTAGAACAGGATTAGGGTGCCTTGGGTACAGCCTTCATTGTGTATTTCCTGCCTCTTTTATTTGGATATTGCATTTTGTTGTTTTCTTTTGCTCACAAAAAGATTTGATATGCAATATGTTCTCAGACTATAAGTATATGCCTTCAAGTTCATGTCAGCATTAAGGGAGTTATGCAAGGGAAGATCCTTAATTCCTCTCTCGGGTAGGTTGAAATGAGGTGGAAGGCAGTGACAGAAGTTTTGCAAGTGAGGCTGTACCCAGTGTTCCTCAGTAATCTCAGGGCTGCAATTTTCCTTTGGTGGCCTGGCCACCTCATCTCACACTCACAAAGTTGCTGTGTGGTAGCAAGAAATCCTCTCCAGCACACATGAGAGCGTCCGTCTGTTTCTCGGAAAAAAGAAACAGTGTTTTCTGTTCTTTTCTTTCTACTTAGGAGACGTCTTTCTCCTTTGAGGAGCAGCTTTCTAGAAATGATTGAGGCTGTGCCCAGGACATGCTCTGTGGGCCTGGAGCTGGCATGTGTAGATGGCATGAGACTGGGGAAGGCAGTGGGCCAAGGACAATCCTTCAGCGTTCACAGACTTGGGGCAGGCAGGGCGGGTAATATCATCTCTGAGCAAGGACTTTGGCCAGAAATCTTGGGGAGCTTATCATGAGCTAGGGAGAAATGTCACTTCTTTCACCTCAAGCCTCTCAGATGATCAAACTTAATTTTATGAAAACAAAAAAGTATCTTCCAGAATGTTTGCAGTTTACGGTGTTTAAGGTAGTACCACACAGCTGTATTTTTTTTATCTGTTTCAGAATTATCCTGAAAAATACACTCTATCTCTGGAAAAATATCTACCTCACATTCAGGCACTGCTGTTTGTGTATAAGAAGGCTTTTCTGTGCTGAAGAAAAGAAGAAAAGTTAGATTTAAAATGGAAATTTTTACTGTAGTCTTAATTCCAGAATGACTGTCCCTTTTCCACAATTTCTTTCCAAAACCATTGGATCCTTATTTCTTCTTTGTAAGTGGACATTTATCAACGTGACATTAAACTGTCATTAAATTTCTTGCCTTGAGCGCTCAGAAGGAATTAGCAGTTCCTCGTGTGTAACCGAAACTATTCCATATAAGTCCTTATAGCACACTAGTCACAGCACATTTGAATGCCCTCCAGAGTGCTAAGCAACATGACTAACATCTGCTGTTTGCTCTTTCCCCTCTCCACAGGGGAAATGTCTGTGCACTGAAGTGCATTCTTTTAGAAAGGGTGGTTTGAGATTTTTTTTACCACACCTGTGTATTTCTATGTACTTCTAATGGATAAGTCATGAAGTGGAAGGTGTGGAAGTTGGAGGTAGTTTGTAGTTCCCAGGGATGATTCCTCTGCACTATGAGCTGGGTACTGGGAAAATGCATTATTAGTCAGAAAGATAATTTTTTGTTCATCCATGGACAGGCACAGAGGGGCAACACCCAGTTCATCTGCCAAATGGCATGATCTTATGGTGCCCAGACTGCTTCTATTGTGAACCTTGTGCTCCTCCAGAGGCAGGATGCAGAGGATACAGTCAGGAGGAAAGTGTAGTTCCAGTAAAATAGATCTCTTTGACCAAAACATTTTCAAAACAGTTTCTTTTTCTGCCATCTCTGTATGGAACTTGAGAAGACTCAGCTGCCCCAAGCAATACTGAAGTTGCTTGTGTACTGCTTCTAACAAAAGAAAAAAAAAATGTTTCAACAGCTGATTAAAAATCCTTTGCAAAGTTCACAGAGCCTCTGCTCTGGTTCTTAGGTGGAGGGCACAGGCAAGATCTCCCTTCAATGGGCAGCTGCTTACAGCATGAGACATTCCATTGTGACTCACTGGATATGAATCACTGCTACATAACACCGACTTTAGCAAGTTAAATGCCGTTGATTTCAAAGTTTCACAATCGTGTGGAACTCATAGTAGGCAGCAGCAACTGCTTTCATGTCTGAAATGGAAGAAAATAACCTCTGGGTAAAGTCCAACAAAGAGCTTAGCTAAAGAGAGCTCCAGCTGAAGACTAGAGAATGTGGAAGTGCTTGGAAAGGGAATATACTGAGGCAAATTTATCAAACTGTCTGACATGCCTCCAGGTTGTATTCCAGGGAAAGTTTCTTTTGACCATTCTTTCATCCAGATGAAACGCAGGAGTAAATGAAGAAACATTTCCTTAAGGTCAGGCATTGTTATCCATGGCTGCATTCCTTTTTTGGGGGGGGACTGTCCTTATGGAAAACAGTGATGTAGCAGCATCACCAAAAGTTCACAGCCGCAGTTTGACATACAAAAATGAAAAGAGGAACTTTGAGTTGTTGAAGAGACATGGATTGGATGAATAGTCATTCATCATCTCCTGGAGAAGAGCGGTGGGCTGGAATGTCACTGCTGAACAGATGTATTTAGGCGAAGCAGAAGCAAGAGATTTCTTTATGTATAATTCAACACTGGAAACTGACTATGGACACCCCAGTAAGTAGGTCTGGTTTAGAAATTCCTGGTATGAATGAATGGAGTGGCTCTTTTCCCGCAAGGCTATCATCTCCATTCCCCATGCAATTTTTCTAACAGATGGGAATAGCTCACCGTCCTTTGTCACAGACCTTATTGTTCTCAAGCACCAGGAAGGACACCTCTGTGGCTTATTCATCCAGGAGTCTGGGATAAACTATCTTCCAGGGCAGAAAAGAGGAGAAACTGCTGGTGTCACTCATAAACTGCAGTGAAATAATACCGGGAAAGAAACAAGCAATGAGATTGGACTCATTTTCTTTTTGACATTGTTAACTTGAGACCAAAATGAGCTTCTTTTTAATTGTCATTGGTGAGGCGAGAGGTGGAGAAACATTGGGCTGCACAGAGCCAGACTTATGAATGTGTGCAGCTATCTAGAGCAGTTCTCAAAATAAAAAGGGAAGCATTGTAGCTGAGGGAGTGCAACTCTCAGTTTACACTTGCCACGGAAACTTCACTATAAACTTGCAAGCCTTTAAGGCAAATGCCTTGTTTAGAATCATGTGGTCCAACCTTAAAAATTATTATTAACTGGGAGACAGGATCCATGTTACGATTAGGGAGTTTGTAAGGAAAAGAGGTGACCTCTGTCCTTCCTCCTTCCTTTTCCTCAGCTTAACTTCTAGCATGTAACAGGAAACTGGTGAATAAAGGCATGTGTAATACTGCAGTTGTTTGTTAATGGAAAAAACACGTCATACCAGCCTTTGAAGAAAAACAGTTCCCACCTTGAGGAGCTTTTGGAGTTTGGACAGGTGAGTAGACAATAGGGGGAAGGCTGTACTGCATTCAGGCAAATGGTCAGAGACTCAAAGGTTTTTAACAGTGACTCAAATTTTCATAAACATCATGAACACCACAGTCCCTCTGAAGAGCAGATTGATGCCAGCTCTATCCCACTATTGTTTAAGCCTACCCTTGGGTGTAGCATAGTATCCTGCCTCCTTGCAAAGAAATTCAGCAAAGGACAGCATTGCCAGTTTACTGAAACCCCACAGAACTGAAGGCAAGCACTGCTAACTGGAGAACCCAGCTTTTGGCCCTGTTTTCTGAATCCTTAGTGGCATAACAGAGCTATCTTGAGAGACTCCTTGACCATGGTGTGATGCCATGATGCCAATATATGTTTGCCTTGACAGATAGGAGAGCACATGGGAGAAGTTTAGTGACAGTGTTATGCCCTGTTAGATGTTTAAATCTTTGTAAATGAAGAGCAAAGCCTTTTAGAAAGGTAGAAGCTGAGCAGGGTCCAGCACAACTACAGATAGAATAACTTTTCCTAGTTAGTTTCTATAGATCTCTTGGTAGTTGTTCTAAGCCTTCCTGGTTTTTCAGAAACCACTTGTGGAAAAACGGCGTTGGAGTAGCAGTTTAAAAAACATCTTGAACTAAAAAACCACAATAAAACGTAACCTCTCCTATGTGTGCCCATGAGAGGGCAGCACAGACCAGCAGAGCCTTTGCTAAAGGCTGTTCAGAGGCACGTGTTTACATCCAGCTATGGAGTAGCTACAAGCAGAGGCTAAAAGATCTGTGTGGAAGGGCGAGATGGCCTAAAGCACAAGCTCATCCGTCGTCCACCTGAAACTGAAACCCAGGTACAGCTCGGTACAGGCGTGACTGGGTCAGACCCCAGGTGCACATCAGGGTCTGAGTCTCACCGATTCCTCAGGGACGTTTCCAGTTAGGTACTGGAACCTTGAAAGAGTTTCAGTGGAAGAATTTTGAACAGTGCCGTCAGTTCTGTTAGAGCAATGAGTCGGTGTGAGACATCAACCACACCCTTGCCAAGGCAGAGGCTGTCACCCCAGGAGCTCTATAAACTTGCCCGAGGCGGGTGCTATTTATTTCCATTGCACCAGCCAACACCCCTCTGCTACTCCCCGTTCCTCCTGCTGCCAAGACTCTTGTGATGCAGCTTTAATTGACTGTCCTCCCTCTTTCTGCTGGGTGCTCCAGCCCTCTGGCAAGGTGGATGGTGAAAATGCTGAGATAAATGAGACATAGGCCTGCAGCAAGTGTGTTGGAAACTGGGTACTGACAGGCAACCATATGTAGATGGCAGTGCTCCACTGCCTGCCCTTTGTGGCTTCCTGCATCAGATGCAGCTAATGCAGAGGAGGCAAGCAGTGGGTTTGGGAGGAATGAGGTATCCCCAAACACCCTTCAATAATAAGCTGGAATCAATGTGAACAAGTTTCTTTGGCTCCTTGCAAACAAGCATTAAAGATTCCCAAACAAGACCTCTTCTTTGAAGCATGTTGTGGCTCCTGACTGACAGAGGGGATTTTGGAGGAGAAGTTTTTAACTGTCAGCAAGAACAATGCAGTCACTAGATCCAGACTGAACAGCTTGTTCCCAGTCTGTTAGGGAAAACTCAACTGAACCAACAGTAGTAAGGGACCATCATTGTGCCAAGGCCGTTCAGGAGCTGGGACCACATCCTAATGGCTGTATTGACACTGACATATGCAGTCTTTCAGAGGCCAGGTTTCATAACCAAGAGCAATACAGAGACACTGTCTAGCAGATCTTCGCCAGGCAGCCTTTTAAAGAAGTTATCTAAACAACAAGCAGAAAATGTCTGCCTTCTCAAAAGTATTTTCTCCTGCCAAAGATGTCTGCAAATCCCATGCAATCATTTGCAAAGGCACAATGACATTTTTATCCTCCTGTGAGCCTTCCCTGTGAACTCCTCTCCTGTGAAGACAGGCTGCAAGAGGCGAGATTGTTCAGTTTGGAGAAGAAAAGGCTTAGGGGAAACCTTATTGTAGCCTTCCAGTACTTAAAAGGGGCTTATAAAAAGGAAAGACTTGGACTTTTTATACGAGCAGATAGTGATAGGACAAGAGGCGATAGCTTTAAACTGAAAGAGGGCAGGTTTAGATTATGTGTTAGGAAAAAATTCTTTACTCAAGAGTGTGGTGAAGTACTGGTGTAGGTTGCTCAGAGAAATTGTGGATGCCCCATCCTTGGAAGTGTTAAAGGCCAGGCTGGATGGGGCTCTGAGCAACTTAGTCTAGTGAGTAGCATCCCTGCCCAGGGCAGGAGGGTCAGAACTAGATGGTCTTTAAGGTCTCTTCAAACCCAAATCATTCTATGATTCTGTGATTCTGTGGTTGCCTGTGGCCAGAGTTCTCTTCAGAGTGAGCTGGCCTGCCCTCATCTGAAGATGACATGCAAGAGAACACCATGTCCCATTTCCTGGCCCCTTTATGCCACCCAGAGTGTTGGCTGTGGAGCGTCACTCTTGGGCTTGGCTCCCCTTCCCTGCCAGGAGAAACTCCTGCTGGCGGGAGGGGGGTCAGGGCAGAGCTTGACCTCTGCACTCTCCCATGCTCCTCCGTGCTTATTTCATCTTCTGGTTCTTGTGTGTACAAAAATGTGACCTATGGGTAGCTGGAAGGCCTGGGTGAGATCAGCAGCTCTAAGATGCAGATACTTCGGCCTAGATTTTCCTTTGCAGAAATTGGCCTTGGGTATGTGTTGAGGCTCTCCTACAAATTCCCTTCATAGTCAGCAGAGTAGGAGACATCCTTAGGGTGAGATTTAGAGCCCAAATCTCTCTTAGTGAGTACAAGAAGGCACCCTGAGCATCTCCTTTATTAACAGTAGTAGGAACCAATAGAGATTAATCTTTACGAGAATCCACTACTTCTCAAGGCTTTTGGGTTGAGACCACTGAGGAAGGCAGCAAAAGCAGCTGGTGTAATTGTTAGCAATGGAGCACCAAGATTTAATTTGTTACTGCCTTTACCTACACATGCAAATATCATTAGGAGCACTAGCCCAAAACTCCCTGGGGAAGCAGTTCCCTGCCTGACCCCAGTTCTTTACCGGAGCAGCTTTCTCCAAGTTGTTTGTCCTTTCTGCTTGCTCACATGTCAGGAGAAACATTCTCTTCTGAAAGGCTGAAAGTACAGATTTTCATGCAATCTCATGGTTTCAATAGCTTGGACTTTACACAACCACCCAAAATTTCAAGTTTTAATGACACCAAAATACAGACATGGTAATAAGCTCATGAATAAAGCTACCCCACAAAATTAGAAAGATAGGATGCATCTCTCTCCTAACCCAAAATATTAAAAAACCCCAGTCCTTGAGAGTGTGCCCTATAAGTAGTCTTCCTAGGAATGAAGAGTGCAATGCCATCTTCACTGCTAAATGCAAAACCCCAGGATCACCAGCATCACAAAGGTGCTTGTATCTGTGCTCTCTGTAACGCTCTTCACCAAGGTAGCTGAGGTTTCAGACAGAAGTTACTGACTGCATTCCACATCATTCCACTAAATATACAGTTCTGCTTTTCAGCCTATATGTTTGCAGGTTTAGCTGGGGTGGCCAGCCCAGTGGCCTGGTGGTTTATGCTAACCCACTATAATTAGCCCATGGTTGTTGCTCATGGTATGCCATTCGTCTCCCCACACTCAGCACTGTTTGGTGAACAATTTCAGAGACAGAACTGCTCTCCCCTGATCTCACTAGGTGGTGTTCACTTATTTATTCTCTGCACCCCACAGTCATTCCTCTCTCTTGAGCTTGTGAGGTATAGAAGTGGCAAAAAAGGGCAAAAATGTTGCCAAAAGGGGGAGGCAGCTGTAGCAAAAAATACGACTCAACTGGGGAGGCAGGAGGCAAGGCTGGCAGGAGGCCAGGCCAGCTGCAAACCAAGAGGCACAGTGGACATCTGTCCCCCACTGCCTGCATCCTCACCCCCTGTGCGGATGCACTGAGATGGGAGAGGAGGTAGCCATTAGGAATTCCCTTCTACTCCAGGGAGGAGCTGGCTCCCGGCCATGGCACGTGCAGGGCTTGGGTGGCAGACACGAGCCTCAAACCCAAATCTGGCCCGGGGAAGGAAGGTCAAACTGCGGACTGGGAAGCAGCTGTTCACAGCCCTCCCGGGAATGCAGGAGCAAAGCTGGGTGCCAGGAATTGGGGCTGGGGCTACTGGGAGCAGTGCCCTCAAGGAGGAGGTTGCTGACCCAGCTGATGAGGTCGGGGCTCTACCAGGAAAGGTGGCAGCCCCTCCACTCATGGCTAGCCCCTCTGCAGCATGCTGCAACATGGATGCTTGGCTTTGCTCCCAGCAGCGCTGCCGTGAACATACTGGAGGGACAATCATTAAAATTCCTCTCCCTGGCACAAACAGACAGTGTGTGTCAAGCTGAACCTGAGCATGGGAGCACGGGCTTGGCCAACACTGAAGGCACACAGGTAGGGACAAGGATTTCCTAAGCCAAGTCCCTCAGCTGTGAGCTTTGATTTTACCGTGCAACACTGCAAATGCAGTCAGGAGCCTCCTGCTCGTGGATGGCAGTGGCTCCATCATGACTCTGAATTGAGGAGGTCATAGAGATGACTCCTGGGAGTCTGATACTTTGACCACAATCTCTTTTTCCTCTCTGTATGCTCACTCCCTCCCTAATTCCTTCCTCTCATATTATCTCAGCCTTAAATCATTATTTCCGTACTATGAAGAAATTTAAAGGATTCAAGAAGGCAGGAATGTATTTTTAGAGGTGAAGAGTGGAACCAACACACTGGAACTAACCACAACATCTAATCAGCCCTTTTCAGCAACTTTGGGCATCCTCCAGCATGCCTTCCATGCCAATTTTGAATAAACACAGCATACTTTGTGACAGGCATGTTCTAACTTTGCTCTGTCACCCACTGAGCACATTGCAATAACCAAGTGATAGATCTGAGAAATTCCATTTTCCACCTCCATCTGAAAACAGGCCAGGTTGTGACCTCAGCATCTGATTGTCCTTGCAGATGAAACCCCAAATGGCAGCATGTCTTCACTCCCAAATCCCACTTCACCTTAACTCGCAGCAGAGGTGTGCATGTCTGTGGACCTGTGGCTGGGTACACAAAGCACACACATGTATGGGTTTGTACGTGCATGTACACACCTATGGTTCTCTGCAGGGTGTGCAAACTCAGGAGTCTGGAGCTTTCACAAGTGCAAGGGCTTGCACGAAGGTATGGGTCTGGCTGTACAGAAGTGTTGGTCCATCTGAAGTAGGCCAGCACAGACACAGTCCTGCAGGGGAGGCTGAAACAGCTGCAGGCATGCCACTGGAGGTACCCCTGTGGGAACAGGGGCTTCCCAGCACTGGCTTGTCAGCCCCACTGTGCTCCCTCCTCAGACAAGGTTTCTGTCTCACCCTCTGCTCTGCACAGGCTATGCAAACTCATAGTCTGACCTTGTTGACACACACCAAAAGGAGTGCAAAGAAACAAACAAACCCCCCATCCCAAGCCTCTGCTTTCCTATATCAAATTTCTCTCCAGAGGTGGTAACAAATATGGGTAAACAAATGGTAAGAAATCTGGGTACAAACCCAGATTCTAAACCAGATTAACAAACTGTGAGAGCCAAATGGTGATGTAAGCTGAGGGTGACCACCACCCAGTCCAGCCTAACCCACCCTTCCAGCCCAAACAAGGATTCACTCTAACAGCTTTTTGCAGTGTCCTGGACAGGGCTACAGAGCTGCAAGAGCCCAGCTGCACCAGGGTTCTCTCCTAGCAGCCACTTCCAGTGCTGGTTATGGGCAAGACTATGAACTTCACTGTAGCTTCCCCTTCCCTCTCCTCTCTTTCCTCATCTTGTTTTCCTAAGACAGTATTTCCACAGTTGCAGCCTCTTTTCTCCTCCCAGATGTGATGGGGTGCTTTACCACAGCAGGCTTTTGTATAATCACTGCCCCATGATCAGCCCAGCTGTGATGCTCAGGAGATGGATGTGCTACTTTTTCCCCTGCCAGCTTCTCTCAATGTCCAACAATGATGATGGGAGCCTGCCTTCCTGGAGCCCAGGACACCAGCTGGTGTGAAACACCTGGTCCCACCAGCATTGCCAAAATGTGGGGCAGCAACTGCACCAAAATAGTCTGTGTGGGTTGTAGGGAGCAAAATTAGTGGGCAATGAGATCTGAGTCTTTTATCTCTATACAAATCTGCATCTGAATTCTTGAGGACCCAAGGGATCATTTTCTTGTCCCTTTCTACTGGAACAGGCTGGATACAATGGCTGGGTCTCCTTTTGCTTATGGCTGTGATACCTCATGGAACTGGAAATGCCAAGAGCATTGTCCTTTCTTCAGTGTTAAATCTCAGACAGATCTCATGGGAGAGCAGGATCTCCAGTTGTCTGCAAGTACCAAGGGATCCATAAGTCTTCAGAACCATTGCTCACTAATTTCACACTTATTTGCCAGGATGGCCACCCATAGGACATATGCATGGCATTTTCGTGTTTGTTTTTGTCTTGGGAAGGGCTCTAACATCATGGAACTCCCATTGCCCTTCCCAAACCCGTTATTTATTTGGCTGGTTTTTGCATCAGCAGATTAAGTACAACCACCTGTGCTTTTGCCATAGACATGTTCAAGGCACCAGTAATGTGAATCATGACTTTTGGCAAACTTGTGCTGGAATGAGGGAGGGAGGGGAAGGTGAGAGAGGTTCATTTTCTGTTGTGTTCCTCAGCCTTAGCCGTTCTCAGGTCATCACAGGCCAATTAATATATATCTATATCTGTGCTTGACTTTGCTCCATCTTAATAAGACTGACTATGGGAAAAATCCAGTGTCCAAGGAAATGGAAAATTCTCCCCACTTCTCATGTCATTCGCAGTGTCCTGCAGAGTAGCCAACACTTACACTTCTGTTTCCAAAAAAAATCCCTGAATGAAAAGAATGAATGAAAAGAAAATGGATCCAACCCAAACCACTGGATCTTTCCTATGCTACATAATTAAATGAAACATTAAAATTAATTTACTTCCTTGCTCTATTCAGTACATTTTTCTTATACTTACGTTCAAACAGTGATCCAGCAATCCTTGTATATTTACGTCCTTCCAACTTGCCCATCCTCTTTAAAGTTCAAGTGCCTCGTATGAGTGACTCACTCATCCACCCTTTTGAGAGTATAATAATAGAAATTCTTTAAAGCTTTGTGTTTTCGGCACAACGGCATTCCGATATGATCTAAGAATCACAGAGACACCCTCCGGTCCCAGGAGGACTGGGGAACAGGTTTGGCTAGAAAAAAAAGTTTTCCTCATGTGATGGGCACCCCACCAATCACACAGCAAGTTCCTCAAGCAACCTGGGCTCTTTAAAGAGCAGCGGAGGTGGGACGAAGGGGCTTTTTTGGCTTTGCAGGTGGGTTGGGATTTCTGCTGGGAAGCATCTCAAGAAGAGAACGGTGAGTGCCTTGCTTTGGTCGTGGTCTTCCTCTTAGAGGCATGTGAGCCGTAATGTCTATTAGGAGAGAAGACAACTCTTATATTTAATGTCTCTTATTTTAGTCCCTGGACTGTGTTTGATACATGGGAGTCTGGTACCTGGATAAGGTTAACTGCAGGAAATTATTAAGTATTTTATTTTTTTTTACCTCAGGCTGTGTCTTCTCTATGGCTCTTTTAATTTGTTTCATATTTTTTCACTTAAAGACTGGGGAGGAGGGAACGGAAAAATTAAATCCGTTGTAAATCTGAGCGCTAAAAAAAAAAGGAAAAAATTGTTGTAGAGGAAGACAAATTTTGTAGTTTCCCCCTCATCTGTGAAAATAGGAAAGTTAAAAAAACCCTCTTGTTTTGGCTGAGAGGAAAAACCTACCTCCCAGGTCTATTTCTGAGGTAATTATGCTTGATGATGATTTACCAGCCACACCACTGTTCGCACAGGCTTTGTTTCATAGTAATCTCTTCAAAAGGAAACTTAATTAGTCTGTGACCCCTGCTTGATGCTGAGCTATGTCTTTGCTTTATTTTTCTCCCCTGGTAGCACAAAATAACTGTCTGCCTCTTCCATTTCTGAGTGTGGCTTAACTCCTAGCACACAAGAAGTTTTCTGTCAGAGGTGGCTGCACTTCAGGGGAGGTGGAGCATTGGGAAAAGTCCAGCAGGGCAGGAGGGGTGCATGGATTTGTGTCCACCGGAGATGTTTGCTTTCAAATAAGTAAACAAATGATGAACTGACATTTGTAAAACATTCAGCTTCTTACAGTGGAGTTCAAGCGATTCATCATTAACATATTAAATTACATCCTCTTAAACTGTGTAATTCTCAAGGTGTCCCAAGCATTTGGAAAATATCTTCATTTTAAGCCCCTTAGGGGCTAAATTTTCCATTATAACCAATTAGAAACCAAAAGTAAGTTCATTGCTTGATGTGTCGGGGTCCACAGGAGGTCTGGGTGTGGCATGTCTCTGTGGCTCACAGAGGCTTCCCATGGCACCGGCGCTGGCCTTGGCACAGCACCTCCGGCAGCGGTTCCACATGGATGACTTCCCTCCATCAGCACCCCAGGGCTAGCCCGGGCATCTTGCTGCTGCCTGTAGAGACACGCTCTCCAGCTGGGCTTGCACGGGAGGGGTGGTGCCCAGGCTTCTGCCCCGCAGGGCTGCAGGGGCAGGGAGCAGGATTCTGCTGCCGAGCAGCCGGGTTTGCTCAGCTGCGCTCGAGTGGTGCAGAGCCCTTCAGCCAAGGCGGGCAGAGCCCGTGAGTCATAAAACAAACGCATCCTTTGTCTCTGCCTCCTTGCACCAGGGCATGGGAATGCAACGCCCTGAGCAGGGACGCTGAGGGAAAGGGAGGTAGCAAGGGGTGATGTGAAGGCCCTGTAAGCCTTCATGATGAGAAACCTCCAGGAGCAAGGTGTAGAAGCAAATGATGCTCACAGGGATGTTTTTGGGATGTCCTATTGGCACAGTGCTTGACAACTAGCACAAAACAAACTAGAATCAAAATTCCACCTGGTTTTGTGTTGGGCAATGCCAAATTAATTCTTACCCATTTTCTCTTTTGGCTAGAGATGGAGTAAATCTAGCCTAAGAAGGGGGAATTCATCTGTAAGACCACCGAAATCCTGTCCCAGTCTATAGAAATAGGGTGTGGAGGCTTCAAAAGATTGATCAGTGCAATGTGTGTGAGGGGTGCACAACAAACCCCAAATACCATTAGAATGCAGGAGTTGTTGCCAGAAGAGTGCCCTTTCAAAGCCTGCATGAGGTTATCACCTAAAATACAATGGTAGAAGCCAGCCTCTGCAGAAAGGAGCTTCTTTTTCATCTCCCACAGTTGTGCTGAGGGTTTCAGAGATTCAAAGAGTAAAGGAAGCAAGGGGAGGTCAAAAAACCTTCAAGGTCATGGAAATAATAAATTGTCTGCAGCTTGGGGAGGAAAGGCTACCACTTCTCCTGGGCTCTGGTAGGCTCAACTGGACCCCCAAGAGTGTAAGGGGTGTTTTGGGGATCCAGTGAGGGGAGAGGAGAGGGGAGAAGTTACAACCAGTCTTACTGGTTGTGACCAGAATGTCAGGAAGAGTAAGAAGTATGTGCTTCAGGAGGGACACAGGGGTTTTTGGTACAATGAGAGCAGCAGACACCAATCCAAAGCTGCTCAGACCGTGGAGCAAAGTCTGTGGCAGAGATAATTGAATACCTCAGACCTAGATAGGTCACACCTAAATAGCAAGGTTTCTAGGATGTACCGAGGAACACCAGGTCAAGGTTGAAATTCCAGGACCTGTCTGCCTTCTTATGTGGAACTTCTGGATAATGGTTTCAGCTGAAGCTCCAGTTTCCTCAGGGGCTTCCCTGAAGCCCCAGAAAACTGCATTTGGGTCATAAAACTAATTTTAACAAGTCCAAGAAGAAGGCTCCTCTACCTCCAAATGCATTTGTGTCCGCAGGCAGAGGCTGCTGGCAGCTGTGTCCCTGTGGGTTGGGAGGAGGGCTGCCCACCACTGTCACACCCGGGGGTGCTGGGAATCACATCTGTGCACACCACCAGGTTTGCCTCATGCCTCTGTAGCCATGTACCTGTGCCAAGCACTGTGCAATGTGCTCTTGCTAAACGCTGCTCACCTCCGAAGCATGAGGAGCAGGTGGGAAGCTCCTGATCTCCCACAGCTTTTCCCCTGGGACATGTGGGAGGATTGGCTCTCCAGATATCCAGCTGTTGTCATGGCCTTGGAGCACCTGCCTGGTCCCTCATCGCTGACAGTGATACTGGATCATCTGCAAGGGAGAAGAGGTCAGACAAGGGGTTGACCCATGTGGCACAGGTTAATAAAGTGGAGATCAAGAAATTAACTCTTTGGGCACCAATCACTTGGAGGCAGAGGTTAATTCATAAAAGATATGGCAACAGAGAGGTTTTTCAGGTTTATAGTAAATATTTTTTTCCTTTCATTTTCCTCTTCCTGCTTCTCCCTGCACTGCAACCCCATTGAACTTAGTTAAGGTGCTGGAGAACTTTAGGTTGTCTGGAAACCTGCCATTTTCCAGCTGATACCTGTGGTGGTGACTATGTCTAGCTTTCCTCACAACCACAGTTGCCTGCTGGAGGTGGGCTCACCATAAGACAAGGGGCTTGCTTTCTCCAGATATGTGACTGCAATAATACCTGCCCAAGGGGAGACAGGAGCAAGCCAGGTTCTGCCTGCCGAGGAGGAGAAGAAAGCCAGCTTGTGGAGAGGCAAGAGCTTGGGCTGGATGAACAGCCCACGTAGAAGGTGTGAGCACTGTTGTTACACTGAACAGGGTAACACACTCAACCTTGCTTTATACACTGCAAGTGGAGCAGACCCGATTTTTCATGTAGCAGTCAGAGTTCAAGTGCCTGCGTTCAAGCAGGAAAAGGTTCCTTGCTTTTTGGACTGCTGCCTGGCTTGTGACGTCCCTTAGATGTCAATAACTAAAGAGTTTTTTTAACATCTCTGGAGTTTGCAGCACATAGGTCCATGAGCCAGGCAGTGATCTCTTCAGCTTTCAGATGAGTAGAGGATCAAGATCCATCTTAGGTTGGGAAGACTCTGCAGTCTTGTATTACAGAACACATGGCTGAACGTTGCTCAGACTCAGATTTGACCTGCAAGACAGCCATTGGACACACTGACGGGTCAGGAAGTTTGGCAGGGACAGAGATCCAGGTTGACCTCATGAGCCTGACATTTTCAAATACAGAGCCATACAGTTTCATGGAAGAGGTCTGGCTTCCAAACACCTGGCTGAGACTAAAAATGTCTTCTCAACTTAAAACAATGGCCACATATTATTAAACTACATATGCTATCAAACAAAAATACTTAGGCACTCTGCCAATATGATGGTGAGAGCACTGAGATATCTGCATGCCTAACCCTCAAACCACTGCAGAAAGAGTGGAAGTGCTTGGTTTTCATCTGTCACTGTTGGAAGTCCTGTATAACTCAAAAAGGGCAGCTGCTGAGGAGGCAGGAGGTGACATTGTTAGAGAGGTCTCACAATGCTCTGCTCCTCAGAAAGCTCCCCTTCACAGACAGCTTTGTCTGCTCATATTTCCCAACAGCTTCTTTGAAGAATTGCAAAGTCACTGGCCCCAGCAAAAGAGAGGCACAAGTGCAGGTACTCTGAGAGAAGAAGGACGTTCAAGCAGTTTTTCCTGTTGTCTGCTGAAGCTGGGCTCACTGCAGCCTTTCTTTCCTGGTTTATATTTTCTTAACCACCTGGTAAATGCAGTTGTCTCTGGGTTGGGGCTTTTTCCCCTTACCCTCTCCATGCACATGTGCTCCATCCCTTTGAAAGAAAAACTTGATGGGTTCTGGTGTCTGAGCTTCTTTCTCCAAGAGGTTTCACACCTCTGACTGATGCCTTTATGCTTCTCTGGAAGGGGATGAACTTGATGCAGGGTTCCTGACTCTAGACTGCAGGATATAGCACTCTTAGGAATTCTGTAGGAATGCTACTTGGCCCGGCTCCCATGAGCCAGCTGCAACCTGAGCTGCCCCTCTCCATCCTTCCCTTCCTCCTCACACCTCACTTGGAGGACTCAGCTCCCATTCCCAGCACAAGTGGGAGATGGGGCTACTCTTAGCAAAGCTCTGTGTTGTAGGTGTGTGTGGGATACAGCCAGAGCACCATGGTTACCCATTCAGCCCTGTGGTGGTGCTGGTCAAAACGGCCCAGGATAACATGTCCTGGAGAAACACTGGCTCCTTTGGAATAGGGTTGAGGTGAGGATGCTGAACTTGTCCCTTTTCCATCCAGATGTAGCTGGTGTGTCTGGCCAGGTAGAAATGATACACCATGAGCTGAGGTTGTTGTGAGGGCTGTTGTGATGATGAAAATCCTACCCAAAAGGGAGCTGAAGACACCAACTAACTCCAAAAGTGGTCCCAGCCTTCTGTAGCTCAAGTATCAGGGAGAGCTTGAGTTAGCAGATTAACACCTGGGGAGGTCTCCTCTGAAACTAGTATAAAACAAGGGATGAGAGGTGTGCAGATAGGCCAGCAAATTCTGCCTATCCTTCTCCTCATGGGTAATTAGTATTTCTGAGTGAAGCATATTGTACTGGTGATTTAATTGAAGATTCTATTTGTTTTTTTTCTAGGTTGCATGAAGAATTAAAGATGGCAAAAAGCGATGACTGCGTACACATCTTGCAGGGTCTGTTAGTCTTTGGGAATGTGGTCATTGGGGTAAGTGAAGTGGAACAAGTATGGGTGGAGGCTTCCTTCCAGTATGACACTTCTTAAAACAGCAGTTCTCCTTCACATGTGAAGTCCTCACATAAATGGCATGAAAGAAGAGGATAAGGAGAGCTGTCCTAGATGATCAGTTGGGTGGGAAAGGTACAGCAGGGGCAGATCCACAATACCAGGATGAATGATAGGGGAGAAGCCTTAGAGCTGTCAGCAGGAGCAGACTAACATTTTTTCAGTCACCTCCCTCCATAGTGATGGAATAGTTCTCTTCATTCTTTCTTAACATCCTCAAGTCCTAGGCCTGACCTCTCAGATCAAGGCTGGGTGAGATTTGCCTGCAATTCTTCTGTGAATCCCAATATAACAGATTGTAGAGCAGGGCAGAGGGGGAGTTGGGTAGCTCCCACTTGGCAAGAAGTTGAATGGAAGGAAAGCAGTCTACTCCTGTTTCTGTCTTTGCTGTTTCTTTGGGGAACCTTGAACTAATGGGTTTCTTGTGCTTCTCAGATGTGCGGCATTGCCCTGACAGCGGAGTGTATCTACTTTGTGTCTAACCCCCATGATCTCTCCCCTCTGCTGAAAACCACAGAAGACAGTGACTTCAACGCTGCAGCCTGGATTGGCATCTTTGTTGGCCTTGCACTCTTTGCTCTGTCTATCCTTGGTATCATTGGAGTCATTAAGGCCAGCAGGACCTTGCTGCTGGTGGTGAGTGAATTTGCCTTCCTACTGCTGCCAAACTGAACAAACGCTGCCTTGGGTGTCTCTGCTCACCTTGAGAACCAGCCAATGAGCAAAGACAGCTTTTATACTGATAGGGTGCCAAAGGTTCTTCTTGATCATGGCTGTGGTGTCCCAGAAGGTGACTCCTGTGAAGACTCATGCACGGGAAGCTCCCAAACCAGGTTGAGGGAATAACTTGAGATAGCCACAGAGAAGGTTTGACTGGCTTGACCCTAACCTTGCCCTGAAGCAATGCAGGAGCACTTGGGCAATCGCATATAGCTGGGATATGATTTAGATCTTTGTTTCTCCCCACCCCTTACTGCTTTTCAGCTGTCATATACTATTCAGTTTAGGAGCTGATAAGTAATTACTTCTGTACAAGGCATTAGTAAGTGTCAGAATACCAAATATGGGTGCAATCAAGAACATAAGACATCAGCAGACAGGCAGAAATTACAGGGGTGGGGACAGAGCTTTGGATAAGCCAAAGACAAAGTTAAGATACGAACAAATCTCTGTACAATGTCTTACTTAGTTGTTTAGTTTGCTAGTGGCAAATCTTAATTGGTGCCTGCATTAATGAAGGGTAGAAATGAAAACTCTGAAATGAGCTCTCTCATGGATTACTGTGGGGTTGCAAGGTGTCTGTTTTAGACAAGAGGCTCTCAGAGATCTGAACTCTTGGGCCAGGGAATATGCCAGCAAACAGCTGAGGAAATAGAATTTCCTTAACTCTGAAATTTCATGTCTTGACTGAAACCCAAGCTCTGGTTAAGGATATATGAGAAGGTACAAGAGACAGAAGCTGGCGTAAGTAGGACAAAAATGCCTTAAATCAGAGAAGAACATTATAAAATGTGGGAGGAGAAACGGACACATGAAAATGCCAAAAGGAATATGGAAAATGTCAAAGGGATTATGCTGGAAAGGAAAAGAGTGAAGGAGACTATGAGTGGTGACCCTTGGAATCTGTTTTTGTGAAGGATCTTTGCTTACAATGTAGAAGTGTTCAGGAAATATGATGATGGAAACTCAGAGGGATCTGAATGACACCTTAAGTTGTACCTTCTGTTTCCCCAAAGCACAATCTCTCCTGCTAGGAGCAAACAGCTTCCTGCTGAAAAGCTTATAGCTGGTAAGTGGAAGTGAAAGAGGACACATGACACAAACATAGGTTGCCAATGAGACGCAACAAAGAAAAGGACAAAGTATTTTCCAGGGAGGCAGGGTAGTCTTAATGCCATGAGGTTCTGATGAAATGTTCTCTGTGAGATGGGGAACAATTACAGTCATTCACCTTCAAGAAAGCAGATTGCAAACTGAAACAAACACGAGGAAGGGCTGTGAGAATATTCAGAAGTAATACGATAGCCTGGCCACCGTTGCATCAAGCCAGGTTTCCAGCTTAATCTTGAAAAAAATGCTGAACTGTTTCTCCAAGAACTAATTCTGGTCTCTTTCTCCCACAGTACATCATTCTGATGCTGATCACTTTTGCATTTGAAATGGCTTCTTGCATCACAGCAGCAACTCACCAAGACTCTGTGAGTATTTCTTTCCTCACGTATTCTTTTGACACAAGTTCTAGGGCACACAGTCATCCTGTTCAGCATAGTAAATGTGATAATACAGTGTAAACTCACAGGACTACTGCTGAGCAGAAGACAACCCCACAAGGAAAAACTCCAACAACATTATCATAATCAAAGAAATATCTTTGTTCTTTCTTACATGGTTTTGTTATTTTTAACATTTTAAAATGTTTACAACCTTGTTGTTAAGGAAATAATAGCGTGGGTTAGTTGAATCATCAATACAGTGTTTAGTCTTTCAGCTACAGACTGATTAATCTATCATACACAGAGAAGACAAATCTTTAGCGTTGCCCCAGGCAGCATTACCACTGAGGGAAAGATTACATGGACTATTGGCAATACTGTGAGGAGAGAAATTATTTGTGGTGCTTTAGTTCCAACATACCAAATGCAATCCATAGCTTCTGCACAGCTCTTGTGATCTACATCTAGTAGTGCCTGCTTGAGATCTTCATCTTTGATGCTTCTACTCCTCAAATCCTGCTCTTTATTCTCATGTGTAAAACCAGAGGAGAAGCAACATTCCTGTTCTCCAGCAGGACTCTGAAACAAGAAAACAAACCCTCCCCAAATAACCCTGTATTTGCTTTACATGGCCACTTATTTACATAGTTTCTGCATTTTTTCTCTGTTGGTTTTGGTTTTTTTCCTGTAGCTCACCCCAGATGTCTTCCTGAAGCAAATGCTGGAGAGATATCAGAAGTCAGAGCCAGCCAATAACAGTGACAATGAGTTCACAAAGACGTGGGATGAACTCATGCTTCAGGTAATAACACTGCAAAGTCACTAATTGCTCTGCAATCCTGGAATTTCAAGTCCTCCTTGGGGCTGCTGGATAATAAAGAGGATGGCATCTGCCTTGAACCTTAAAGAAAGTTCTGACACACTCCCCCTTTAGCTCATTTATCAGAGGGCAGACTGTCAAAGGCAGGCACTTCAAAAATCTCTCCCGTAAATCTGTGATTAATGCCTAACCGGTGTCCTGACATGTGCAGAGCTGTGACCTGGGCCCACAGAGACCCTTCCCTTCTGTGTCCCTGCAGAACCATTGCTGTGGGGTGCTGGGCCCCTCTGACTGGCAGGAATACACGTCTGCCTTCCGCCTCACGCACAGCGACGCCGACTACCCCTGGCCACGGACGTGCTGCGTCCTGGATGCACAAGGGCTTCCTGTCAACCTCGATGGCTGCAAACTTGGAGTGTCTGGCTACTATAACAGCAATGTAAGATCATCTCTGCTTTTTTCCAGTTAGCATATGTCAGTCAAAAGTGCCTTGCTGGAAGGGAAGGAAACCATGAATAGCCTTTCTTCTTCACTGTAAGCTACAGGCGTTCAAAAGCTTTCTGGAGAAGAAATGCCTGCAGAGTCCTGGCCATGTTGCTGAACACAGGACAGGAATTTATTTTAGGATAAAGGCTTTTCTGATGGAGAGAGAAATCTCCCTAGTCTCTGGTAAGAAGTGACATCTCTAACATGTAGATAGACAGTAGCTAAATCAAACTTGGCCCAAAGATGAGTGTATACAACATGAGTGAGCAAATCAGCAGTTCTCTTCCTCAAGGAAGAACTTTTCAGTAGACCAGTGTGTCCTATATGCTAAGTTGCTGGGTCATGAGCATCAGCTTCTGCATTAACTTGCATTTCTAGAAGGCATTCAAGCTTCCAAATTTGGCTGCAACTTCTTGATTCTGGAGGTCAATTCTATGTCAACTGTGTTTGGTTATCTAAGTGTTCTTGGCAAGTGGATGGCAGCAAGCTGTCCTTGAAGTGTTTGAGATGGGTCTACTTTGTATTTGGAGCTAGAAACAGGTAGGTTATCTGCAAGTTGTCAATAAGCAGTATAGCTCTGGCTTGGTTTTTTGAGACCCTCTGAGCTACCCAAGTTGCAGTAGGAGAGGAGCATGCCACCATGCCACCTCCGTCTCTCTCAGGGGCGGATAAGTTTGTCACCTTGCAGTGCAGGCTCAGAGCTGGTGTTGAGTCATTCCTGGTTGTCTTTCAGGGTTGTTACGACGCTATTTCTGGGCCAGTGAACACACATGCCTGGGGTGTTGCCTGGTTTGGCTTTGCCATCCTCTGCTGGACTGTAAGTACTTAATATTTTTCTTTATTTCCTCTTCTCTCGCTATTCCACACCCAGTTGGGTGGAGGCGGATGACAGGACTGACGCATTTAAAATGTCCATAGATTGTCATTGTTCATTCATCACAAATTTGCCTATAGCCTGCTCCACTAAAGGCTGTATTTAGAGGTTCCCCTCCACTCTGGCTTCCAGAGGTGAGGAATTAGATGGCCTTCCAGCCTGCCACGGCCTGCTGCGACCTGCTGCCATCTCAGCAATACAACACAGCAAATACAGCTTGCAGATGCTTCTTTGTGAAGGGTATTGGATCATCATGATAGACAATTCAGTTTGTAGTTTGAAGATTTTGTATCAGCGTATTCAGTACTTAGGGCTCAGCAGCTTCATGACAGATAATCCCCAATGAGATGAGTGACACAGTCAAACAGTAATACTGCATGTATCTTCTTTCTTTACTCTGTAGTTTCTGAGCAGATAAAAAACTTTAAGCTTCCTCTGCCTGACCAGACTTTGCTTTTCAAGAACTTCTGTTACTCTGTCCTACCTGTAGGACTAAATGGGGCTGGGGGAGAGGTGGACAGCAGGAAATGGGGGTCAGAGAAACTTAAAAGTGTTGTCATTTCAGTTCTGCGTCCTCCTTGGCACCATGTTCTACTGGAGTGGAATTGATTACTGAAGGCCTGGTGTCCTCAGTGCTGTCCTGAAGAGCTGTATGAAGCTGCATCTGTTTGTCTCCCACTCCATTCTCCTCGAGCCATGGAGGATTTGAAGTCTTCCCACAACCTCTCCCATATATACTTTTGCCCCTCCAAAAACTTGACGCAAAGAACTGATGACTACAAGAAAGGAACTTCCTGTCTCTGCTTTGTCCCTTGTTCTGCAACCTTAATGCCTCCTGGCTGAGGCACAAGCCTTCTTTCACTGTGCAAGAAATCCTGGAGCATAAGATGAGAAAAAAAGTGATCTGATCTGTTCTCTGATGACATCAGAAAAGAAAATGTCCATATGCACTTGCTCCAGAAAAATGTCTCTCTAAAATTAGTTTGAATTTCATTTTTAATGCTGCAGTGAGGGCTATGTGAGCAAAACTGTAGCCTCCTGTGACAAATAAGGAGGAATGCTGCAAGGGAGAAGAATGCAGACCTCTATTATATTTTACTGTTCAACTTCTCTTGCTGGTCTCTGTCACCCTTGCCTTAGAATAAGGCAGATTCTTTGAGCATTTAAGTGTGTCAGCACTAAAAACATGTCACAGATAAAAAGTCTGTTGCTAGTCAAGCCCAATAAAAGGCTAGCTCACTCCTCAGCAATATGCTGCCTATATGCAAGCCTACCTCCTGTCACTGATGAAACTACTGCATGTGCTCCTACCTTCAGAAGTGCCAGTCCAGGAAAACCTCCACTTGCTAACAAGCAACTCCTTCAAAAAAGCTGTTATGTACTTCACACAAGATTCCATACATTTACAGGCTAGAATTTATGCAGAATACAAGGTGTCCTGTGCTGTAGTTGCCTTTGCAAACGTGGCTGTCCCATGTTTCTGGTTTATTGTGCTTCCTTCTTCAGCTACCTGCGTGTAAATGGTCACACCTCCTGTGCCATTCCCCTTCCACATCCCTGGATCAGGTAGGACAAAAGGCAAATAATGGCAGTGAGGAACTCTTGTGAAAAAAATGCAAGCAAGGAACTAGCTGAACCAAACCCAGTCCTTGCATCAGCACTTGCAGTTCTCCCTCCATTCAGTAAAGGCTGTTTACTTTGGCCCAGACTGAGCTGGTGTCTTTTCTAGAATGCTTCAGTAGGTAAATGTATTGTGAGAAATGTGCTCCTCTGTAGAGTGTTTTAAGGGGATGCCTCTTCCAAAGATGAACTGGTTCAGATCCCGATGCTTGCCATCTGCCTTGATTCTTTGTTTTTGTATATTCACCAAAATACTAATTAAAAAGAATTTTTTTTCTCTTGTTCAAGATTGTGTCTTTGGGAAGGGTAAATAATAAAGATCTGTCTCTGGGACATGTGGGGCAGGACAATGACGGGCTTTAGCATCCTGTAACTGAGATGCTAAAGCACCAAGATGCAGCATGCTGCAGAAACTCTGCAGCCAAATAGTTCCTTGCCAGAATGATGGAGGAGAGGAGGAGGCAGATGTAAGGGTGAAGAGCTTGAGGAAGAAACAGGTGTCTGCAAGACAAGAGGGGTTTCCATGTGACTGTGCCTTCAGAACTGGCAGTCCTCACAGATCAGCCACTCCCCTGGTTCAGTGGTGTAGTGACTCTTGGAGACTGAATTCTGAGAAATACCATAAGGAAATTAGTCTTCAGCACTTTTGTTATGAGACTTGAGTGATGGATGACCATGCAGCTGTGTATGTCAGTGGTTAGAGTTTGGTTTTCGAGGGGGTGAGGGGAAGGTTTGGTGGTAGCATTGGGTGGTTTTATGTTTATGCTGCTGAAAGATGCAGTAATACCTAAATGTAAACAAATCTAAAGAGATGGTTAAAGTAAATCTAAAGAGAATCAGCATTTGCTAAAGTTAGGGAGCAATGGCAAAGACTGGGTTCTCTGCTACTTGCCATGAACTGCAAATTCCTGCCAGCTGCAGCAGCAGAGAGGAGAGAAATGGGGCTGGGAGGAGAGGGCAGGCACAGAGACTCTCTCCTTGCTCGGCCAAACGCCTCCGATAGCTCTTGGTCGTGGCAGCCTCCATGGATAGCTGCCCTCCTGCATAAGGGCCTCTTGCTTGAGTTTGTTCTAAAATTCAGACAGCTCTGCAAGTGGGTGAAACAGCTGGCTGTGGGACTTACTAGAGGCTGGTAAAGCCTTCAGAATATGGATGTCACTGGGCATTCTGCCTGGAGAAAACTGTAGGACCGCAGAAGCAGCTAAGATCAAAGATTATTTTCCTTCTCTGGTCTTTTGCTTCAGACCTTTCTACTCCATCTAAGTGTGGTATGATTACAGCACTGCATTTAATATAGTGGAAAATGATGCAGGATTTTGAAGGAGAAGAGTAACAGAATACTTTAAACAGACTATTGCAGTATTAACTGCTCTAAACGGTTGCAAATTATACCATTGACCTATTACGTAAATGGCAGCTCAAGTCAATTCAGTTTGGGTTCTTCCAATTTGCTTTCTGCTTCTTAAGCCTTTCCCTCTCATTGCACTTTTTGATTTGTGTACTGAAAAAATAAAAGCTGTGACAAAGTGATCCAGGCACTGGTGGATCTGTGCAGAAGTGCCAAACATGCCACAGTGCATCCATTAAAAACCAGCTTTATCTGCCTGAACTAAGGGGGAAGGAGATGATCAGACTGATGACAGAATGATGTTGATCAGAGTAATGAAAAATCTTGCTGAAAAACCAGAAAAAGCTGTGCTTCTGAAGGTTGATTTCAGATTCTGAAATTACCTGGGGTGCCAGGGAAAGGGTGAGGAGGGGATGGAGTCTGTGACAGGAATGGTGGTGAACAGGCTTATGTGTCAGCTGAGACTTGTAAAAACATCCTGGTCATTCTCAGCTGTTTGGATTGCTTCCTGAAGGCATGGATGTACATGGTCTTCAGAGCAGGCAGTATGCATGTGTGCATGAGAACTGCTGGACTAAGACATCCTGCTAAGACAGGATGAAGAAAAAAAATGCTGCAGGTGAAAGTCATTTGGTTTGTTTGCAGATTTGCTCTGTGTATTTATTCTCTGTAGGTGTGAATATTCACAGTTCTCTCTTGGCAATAAAAGCATACTTCAATTCTCCCATGGAGTTACCAAATGTATTTTTAGACCATTAACTTATTGCAATACTCCCAGCTCTGAGAAATCAAGAGTCTGGCTGAGAAGCATCCTCTGTTCATAGCTGATGGAGTGGTGTGTCCTCAAATCCAAAAAGAATCCCACATCCTCAGCTGCTGCTCTCACACAGAAATTTCACAGTTGCTGGCAGTACTGAAGGTGTCTGTTCCTTCAGACAATGGGGTAATGTGGGGCTGCCTTTGTGTATTTTGTGCCCCAACCCCATTTTTCCAACAAGTTTTCCTACCCTTTCCTCCTTCCCCCTCACTTCTTCTGCATGAGACCTCTTTGCACCCTTTCAGGCCCTGTTTTTCTTTACCTGGCTGCTTCATGTACAACATACAATGGCCATTATGTGCCATACTTGCATCCAGATGCCCACTTCATTGGGAAAACTGGGAACCAGGCTGACTGTGGTGTTCAGTATCTTCTGACTTGGATGATTTATTCCCTTTCCTGCTCACTGCCCTGGCATCTTAGTTTTTCACATTCCTTACAACAGGGACCCATGCCAAGCAAATGTTTATTGGGACTGATGACCTAAAACTAGCTCGTAAATGAATCCTCCTACTCCCAGCCCTTGGCAGCCCTGCCCTCCTTGGCAACTGGGGAAATCCCCTGCAATGTGTGGTATGCTGGGAACCTCCTGCCTGAGCTCTCCTTGTAATCTCAGACATCTTTCTTCAGGAGATCCTCCTTTGGGAGGAGTGGATTATGACTGCTGAGGGTTCATCCTCGACAGGAAAAAAGGTGAGGGTGTTTCTGACTTGCTCGTGAGGTGAAGTTACATCACAGGCAAGGTCATGTGCAGTTCTTGCACAATTACCAGTTGAGATAAACCCTGCAAGAGAGACAAATGATGAGCAGCGAGCTGCTCTGGCTACCCAGGGCTGTTGCTAACTGTGGGCCAATGCAGGACTTCTCTATTTTTCCCAACGCAATGTTCACCTTTGGCAGGGTACTGTGGCTGCCACAGAGGCTGGGGACTGTAAAGCCAAGTCACCCTGTAAATAACCTGCCTTTTATACTGTCTGACTCTTGATGGTTAAAGTAAATTATGCAAAAAAAAAAAAAAAAGAAAAAAAAATGTAAAGCAGTTTGGGAGCACTACTTTTTCTGATTTATTTTTCCTGATGTCTGTGAAGGAAGAGGGAAATCAAGTGTTACCTGATATTCTTCAGACTGATTCAGTTCAATCTTATGGCTGTTGGGTGTTCAGGTTTTTTCTTTTTTTTTGGATTTTACTTATCTAGAAGTTTCCTCTGTTAAATAATCATCATGTGTGTTAAACCTCTTTTCTCCAGTTCTAGCTGTTCCCATGTTTGTGTGCATTGTGGTTCTTTTTAAGCAGCTACAAAGTTGTTTTTTTGAAGTCATTTCCTCTGACTGAATTCAAATAATTCCTGGTCTTTTCAGATAAGGGATTTAAATGACAGAGAAATGCACCCTCTGCATCAGATGTGCTATGGAAACAAAGAGGTCCCATTTTAAGATGGATCTGGACCCAAATTGCAAATATAACTCCTAGGAGTTGTCCAGGTTTGCAAAATGTAGCTCATCTCACAGTGCAGTTTGCTAATAAGACATATGAAAATACCTTCCCTGTTTAATTGTCGAGTGAGACAAACATTCCAGTTTTAACACCACAGTATGTCTAACTTCTGAGGGCATCAGGACTTGGGCAGATCTGAGCTTTGCAGATCCCATTAATTTCTAATCCTCGGCACTGAAACTGTTCATCCTTTCCCCTTGTGGTGAGGCACATTCTTTGTAAAGTTTATCCTGCTCAGATGGAAAATGAACTCAGAAGTCTCACTGCCTTTCTCTGTCTTGGCTGTTATGATTCTGTTCTTTTTGGTGATGGTGGTGCCTTGTGCCAGCCTCCCTTCCCTGCACTGCCTGCCTCTCCTTTACTGCCAGCTGACCTTCAGTGGGATATCCAGTGGGATACCAGTGGGATGTCCTGCTGCCCAGAGCTGCTGGACTCCTGTGTTGCAGTGAGGATGCATGAGACACCAGTGTCAAATGCTCCTTGGTGCTGGGTAAGGTTGATTCCAGGTTGACAGCCAGGTTGGGAACTTGCTTAATCCTGATTTGGTCTTAGCTGAAAGCATCCAAAATGTCATAGCTGTTGCTTCCAATACAACCTGCACAGGGCATTGCACTGAGTCAGGCAGGCAAAAGAAACTGGTTGAAACAGTGTTCAAGCACTTCCATGTGTTTAAGCATCCTGATTTCGGGTTCCCAGTTGACACTACGATCATGAGCAGGTCTGCAGTGTCCCTTTGTCCTCATTTTCATAACTATGGGAATGCTGTGGGGCAATCTGAGGTTCTCCCCTTGCCTTATGGCTAAGACATTGCAAGACTCTGTGGCACAAAGAATATGAAAATACTGATTCTCATACAGCACTAATAATTGGCTCAGGCTAACAACAATTCCAGAGTTCAACAATCATGGTTTTCTCTCTCAATTTGTGTGCCAGTTGCCATGGTAAGCAGGAAGCACAACCCAGGCATTTTCCTAAAGGGAAACTGAAATCATGAAGGAGGTAGGAAAGGGAGTCAAGCCCTGAGTTCAGCTGCTGAGTAGGGAAAAAAATATTTCATTTAACCTGATGATTCATTTGCCTTTTAGGGAGAACAGTGAGCAAGCTGCACTGCAGATATGTCCACTGAGGCTACAAGCACAAGAACACCCCTCTTTTTTTTCTCTCTCTCTTTGATCCCAGGATGGAATAAGGGACATGTAATAACAATATTCACTTCCACGCTACAGCTCAGAGGTTGGCTCAAAGAGAGTTAAGGAGCTAAGTTCATAATTTGTTTAAGTTCTTGCTTGTCCTTTACAAATCAACAGAAGTGCATACTTGATGCACCAGAAGCCTTCATAATAACTTCTCCTGTTCCAGCTTAGCTTCTGCTGCACAAACACTGAGATCACAAAGTTTGTTCACATTCTACTCTGAGTTGCTCTGCACTATCACAGGCAAGGCAGAATTCTGCAGGAGATGTGCTAAACAGGAGGACACAGTTGCACATCACTGAAACTTCAGCCTGGTAGAACTAGCAATGGTAAGAAAAAAGATTATTTTACCCTTGAAAATTTTAAAGCATTTCAGATAACAGTAATTCTACAGAAATCTCCAAGCCCTCACTTCATTTTCAGAGCTGCAGAGCAACTGCAGTTCCCATAATTTCCAATCAGAAAAGTGTGTGGTCAGAGCCTAACCTTCAGTCCCCACCATCAAAGCCCACACAAACACAGATTAGTGCCCTGGCCACTCACAAAACAAAAGAAGGGCTCAAACTCCATGTCAGACAATGACAAAAGCATTTGCCCTGTATCCATAAACCAAATCCAGAAAAAAATAAAATGTTCCAAAATATCACTAGGGCACAGATCTGTTTTTATAAAAACTCCAGTTTAATCTCATGGCTGAGACCTGGCAAAACATCTTTCTTTTGTGGCTGTTGTTTTTCCTTCTTTTTTTTTTTTTTTAACAATCACGCACAGAGGCAGGCAAGTCCACAAAGAGAAAAAAGCTTAACAAAACAGCAATTCATCAGAGCTAGCAGGAAAAATAATCACAAAACCAGGGCCAGTGGGATGGAGACAGTCCTCTTCATAGTGCCCAGCTTCCAGCCCTTCTTTTGACCTGGCAGCAAATTATATTTCAAAGGGGACTAGTGCCTGCAGGCACAAGATCCAAGGTCTGGATGCTGTATGGAGCCCTCAGAAAGTTCTTGCCTTCTGCCATCCTTCCTTTCTGGGGCTGTTAAAGTCCTACTCCATCTCCAGTCGAACTCCATGGGACATTTTCCATTCCTTGCTTGGAGCAGAATTAGCTATCACCAAGCCTTTACATCAGTTAGGAGCAAGCAAAGGTTAAACAAAATAGGGATCAGCTGCTTCTCCCCCACCCCTAGAGATTTTTTATTTTTTTTCTCTAGAGATAGAGAGAAGCAAAAAGGACAACTGTAAAACCTGGGCATGCCTGAAAGGTAATATATGTTTCAGTAGATTGTTTGCATTTTCAAGGCCTGGGGAGAAAGTTGTGTTGGAAAGCTAAATTAGCCCTTGAACTCTGTTCTCCTCTGATCTTGTTCCTCCTTTTCCAGGAAAAGATCCTTCTCAGGAAGGCACATTGAGGCCTTCTGCCCACCAAAGAATAACCAGAACTAATTAGCAACCCTGTGGGCAAAAAGCCATTTGATCTCACACTCTCAGTGCTGCAAATGTAGCAGCAGAAAACAGTTCCACGCATCAGCCCAAGTTTCACAGATGTGTGAAATACTATTTAGGCAATTCCTTCATGTTAATTACATTTCCTTTTTTTTTAATACATTTACATAGAATGATCTTTTATATATATATATATATAAAATTTAAAAATATTCACCATTACAGGCGTTTCGGAATCCATAAAGAAAGAAAAAATATTTTGATTGCACCATTTGGACACTGGATGAGGGAAAATGTTGCAGGCTTCATGGATGCTCTCTAATACAGACTTAAGTTCCTCTGAAGCTCTAAAGGTGAAAAAATAAGTACTTCAGTCCTTCTGCAGTGATAGCATGACATGGACAGCCCAGAAGACTGGGGTTTATAGGGTAAAATATAATCATTATTTCTGTTTACTCTCCTGCCAGTGAGGCAGCTCCCACACAAGCCAACATTATCCATGTCCCTCCTTTCCATCAGAGATTCTCACCTTTGCCAGCTCAACCATTTCACTCTGAGCTATATTTAAGAGAAGCTGCACCAACCCTCTGACAACATGGGAAAAATAAGTGAAATTTACTCACTCGTCTTCCACTTGTAAAAACCCACAAGCAACACATTCTGGTGATATTTTGTCGTGTCTGATACTGGGGCCATCTGCAAGCTGGGGAATAGCCTTTGCTTTTCACAGTCTCAGGAGAAGTGAAATGTACTATAAGGTCCCTGGAGAGGTCCTTGTGGAGCTGCAGATGATGAGCAGTCTATTTAGGAAGGTCCTTTCAATAACACCAAGACAGCTTAGCTCTCCTGGGCCAGACTTATCTCCCATAAATCCAATCTATCCCTCTTCATAATGCTTCACAGATAAATAAAGGAAAAACAGAAATGAAACACACAAACAAATAAAACTAATAAAAATCATAACCAAAACCAAGGAGGAAAAAAAAACAAAAACCACAAGAAAGAAGAAAATGCTTCCTTTAAGAGATCAGGTCTGACCCTGAAACTGATGCCGGGAATAGCTTAGTAAAGCTGGATCTTAGGAAGCTCCTGCCACCCAGTCAGCACCATTCAAGGAGACGTGGCATCTGTCTGCTGGCCCTGCCCAAATCCCCAGCTCTGGTCCTTCAAGCTGACTGCTGGTACCAGTATCAGCATGGATCCATCATCAAGCTTTACAGACTGCAGAAGGCTGAGTCTGGGGCTGAGAACAATTAAACCTATGTAACAGGGCACCTTGCAGCCAAGAACGTGAATTCATCTCTGCAGGACCTGGGGCTTTATTTTAAGTGCTCTGGATACATCAGCTGGAGGCTGGAGATGAAATTGTAGATAAGAAATGGGATCAAGCTACAAAATCGAGATATCATTGCAGCATCTCTGCTTAATTAAAATCCAAGACCCAGATCTGAGTTCAAATTCTGAAACACCCTTAAAAAGTATAGTCTGGATACAGATTTTAGTTGAGGCTAATCTTTAATATCAAGTAAAGATTTCTATTAATTTTCTCTTGCAGGAGTTTCACCACTTATGCCAAAAGCATTATTACTTACTGGAATGCTGTTAAGAGTTTAGACTGTATTATATACAAATTGCCAGACCTTATTTCTTGTTCATAGATCAGCTTATATGAGAATAAGGAGGGGAAAAAATGGTTTTAACATGCCAAGGTTTCATCACATTTTCTTTTCCTTCTGATGTATTACTCTGTGAGCTTCTCTAGCTCCCTTCCAGGTGCCTTGGCAGTCAAAACTTCTAGGAACTGAGAGGCTATAAGTCCTTGTCCAAAGTAAACTATTTTGTTGATGCCAAAAAAACCTGGGCATCATTTCCACAACTTTTACTTCCTCTAAAACCTTCCCTCAATACCTCGTATCACACCTTCCCTTTGTCATTAACCCAGCCATGGTGATTTAAAGCTTTCTCATGAGGCAGTGCCATGTAAATGCAGTGTGGAGCTGTAATAACTATGAGGAGCATGAAAGATTGGAAATTCCCTAGTTTAGTAAGCACAGCATATTATGGTCTGGGAGTAGAATAATACAATTGTCATGAAGCTGCACAATCTGGGCCTGCTGTCCACAGCTTGCCCAGGTAAAGCAGAGGCTGCTTACAAAGGCTCCTGCCTGTGAAAAAACATGGACCCAAACAAGAACTCCAGGCTCTCATCTAGCTTCATAATCTCCCTCAACAAAACTGACAGTACAGATTTAGTTCTCTGCTCTGTTCCCATGTGGCACTATACACAAACACAAAGTGCAGTGGGGAGGACCAAAGACAGCAGCTCATGACAAGGAAAAAGCCCTCTTGTTTTTTCACATTCCCTTTGGAAAAGGAAGGAGAAAATTCTGCTGAAGATATATTCCTTCCATTTGTGGGCCCATAACTTCTCAAAAATACTGTGACACATCTCTCCCTTAGCAATCAAAGAGTTCAGAGAAAGCCCTGTATGGGTGGGCCCTCCAGCCACAATGGCACTAATAAAGTGACACAGTCACTACAGACTAGGAGCTTGTAGGCTGAGTTTACCAACCACTGGAAATTGCCAGAACTTCACAAAACAAAGCCCTAAACACACATCTTTTGGGAAATTCTGAAACTCATTGTGGTGGCTATAGCACTTCCTAAGAGTTTACTACTCAAACTATAGCCCATCACACCCATCTGATGGCTTGCAAACTCAGACATCTCCAGGAATGATGGCCCCTGCAAGCACATTACAGGAACAATCTCAGTGCTGGCAGCAACATCTGTGTTCCTGTCCCCTCTGTAGTCACCAGTGACATTTAAATTGCAGAGGCAGCACAGGCTGTACCTGAGTTTGCCATCGCCCACAGTCATAGATCAGGCAACAGATGAGCCTGTGGTGAATGCAGAGTTAGAGGCTTTATAAAGGAAGCTTTAATACTATTCCCATGGCAGCTGTTGCATATCTGAACATGTATTTGCCTGTAACATTAATGTTCCCTTCAGGAGAGAGTTTAATTCACTTCAAATCCCCCTCTCAGGACTTGTTCATGGTCTGTTCTGCAGTCCTACAAATCATCCTCTTTACCATAGTCTTAATCAATCTGAAAGCACTGAGGTCCAGGGAGGTGGCAACCAGCCACGCTCTCAAAGAAAGTGTAAAATCATATGAGAGGAAATTTAAATGGAGAAGAAGCACCTGGGGACACGCCACACAGTGGCAATGAAAGACCAAGGGTCAAAGATATGTCAGTCAGGATGCAAGAGGGCAACAGCCCAAGGGTGTGGAGATAAGAAGATCCTCTTGATTTTGTCTGCTGCTAGTAGTATGGAACTCAGCTGGAGACAGCTGCAGAGGTGTCATCTGGCTTTATGCAATGATGAAAATAGTTGATATTGGTCTTCCTTACGACCTTGCCTTGGCTTTCACTGCTTTCAGCCTGAGGGGTCTCTACTGCTGGGCAGCCAGCTGCACGCTCATTCCTCAGCCACACAAATCTTGTGTGCCCAAGGAAGGAGTGACTGAGCACACAAAACCTCATGAGCAAGACCTGGAAGACTGAAAGGACAACTAGGTATTTCCTGTCCAGCTGCTTTCATTCCAGCCCTTGCACATGCTGGAAGAAGCACATCTCTGATGCAAGGGGAGAGCTGGAGGCAGTGTCTTCAGGTTCTTTGTTTATCCTTGGGTGTCTCACACCCTGTGTGATTTGCCCATGCCAGCATCACCTTCCTCTTCAGCTATTCCCAGCCTCCTGCACTGTTTATTCACACTGTGTAAACCAGAAAGTCCTCCATTGGTGTCTCGGAAAGAATGGTAGGAGTTCCCAAACATCTGGACTTACCTCCTCAGCAGACCTTGTGCCCCTGCACCCTGAGCTGCAGTGTTTTGTAACAATGTTTCCTCTCAACCCTATATTCTAATTATACAGAGATTTACTTCTCCTTTTTTTCCATAGGGAGGATGAAACTTTCACAGGGCTTGTTAGAAAACAGGTGTGAGAAATGCAAGTTCCCTGGGACTGGCTTACCATAAAAAAAACAGACAGTGAGGGACTAGGCAGGAGCAACAAGGGGAATGAAAAGCAAGAGAAAGATACTATGACCTTCCATTGCAAAAGCTTTGCAGGAAACTATAAAGGATTCAGGTCCATCTTGCACAGAATAGTTTTAACAACAGCAAAATGGCAACAGAGTTGGTCTTGGACACCTCCACTCCAACCGTCACAGAAAAGGAACAGGAGAAGCAGCTGCTACTCAATCTGCCTCCCACTTCGTCCATCCAGGATCACAGAGCGCCTCTGGGGCTGGTAGAAGCAGCTGGTAGAGGTCTCCAGTCTCTGGCCGTTCTTGGGGATGGTCATTTTGTTCCGCAGCATCACCCCCTCTGGCGCTGTCCGCGCGGGCTCGGACAGATCGCCACAGATGGGGCTCAAGGAGCTGGTCTGGGTGGGGCTCCTGATGGGTGACAACAACACCCTGGAGTCTGCTGAGGAGCTGGGGTGGTCCATGATGGGGAAAGGGGGGCTGAAGAGAATCAGACTCTGGGGCCTCCCAGGCCTAGATCTGTAGGAGGGTTTGGAGAACCCTGACGGCCTCTCCATCTTTGAAGACTGTGGGTTATCTCCAGCTGTCTCCCCGCCAGAGGTGCGCTTTCGGCGCAGAACGGGGGCATCCAGAGCAGGATGATGGCTGGACTGAGATGGCTCCAGAGGAGAGCCCAGGCTGCCATGCCAAGGACAGGCTGAGTCCTTTTGAGCAGGGTCACTGTTTTCTTTCTCTGCTTTGGCTTTCTTCTCTGTCAGAGGGCTCTTGGGGGCCTCCAGGTGGCTCCATGCCACCCGTGGAGCTTGCCTGATGGCCTGCTTGGCTTCTGCTTCCTTCTTCTCAGCGGCTGGAGCAGTGTTCTGAGCCTGCAGGGGCTGGGGGATCTGGGTGTACTGAATCTTGGGCGGTATCACGGGCACTGCTCTAGCCTGGCACATCTTAATCATGAAGGAGGTCTTGACTGCTGACACGCTGACAGGGGCAGAGTTGCGACGGCCAGTGGTGGCATGGGCCACTGCCAGGTAATCTAAGTCCAGATCAACAGGTGCATTGAAACGAGACCCCCAGGGAACACCCCTACTGGCAGCAGGGCAGTGTGTTGGCAGGGATGGGACAGAATCACTGCTTTTTACTTCCTTCTGCCCATACAGGAGGTTCCCAGGGGCAGATGGCATGGACAGGCTCTCAAATGTGAAGAAATCTGGGGCTGGGAGGAGTGAATCCAGGTTGAGGGATGAAGGCCTGGTCTTTACTTTGCGAGGTGTTTCTTCATCTTTATTACTCAGCTGTGACTCAGCAGCAGAACACAATGCTTTGGTGACAGTCTCTCCTCCCAGGGCAGTGTCCTGAGAGATGGGTAACTCCTCCTTTGTGTTCTTAGTCTGTGAAGAACTGCCTGGGCTATTTTGGTATGGCAAAGACAACTCAAGCTTTGGGCTCCAAGGATTTTCTTTGCTCACATGCACTTTCTTTCCCTCTGTCTCTGAGAGAGGGACTCTGGAGGGTCCTGTTTTCTCACCCGGTTCTTCCTCCCTGATAAGAGGGTATTCAGGTTTTGAAGGTTCCTCTGGAGGACTTGGGCCATTCTCATCTTGCATAGCTTTGCCCAAAGTAGAGGGGGACATAGGTTGTGCTTTGGACAGCTCACAAGTCACTGAATGCAGAACGTCACCGCATGGCTGCTGCTGGTCAGTGGCATCTATGAAAGAGAATGGGGTAGCCCAGAGGCTCAGCACGGTGTCTTTACTGTCCAGGGAGAGGCTGCGACTGAACCGCGGCCTAAGAGCAAGGCCTGTCTCTGCTCTCTGGCTCTGTGGGTGAACCCCCTGGGTCATCTTCTCCTGAATGTCCTTAAAGGTGGGGGAATGGAGAGGGCTTGTAACCCACTGGTGATCCTCCCAAGGCTCCACAAGTTCTAAGCTCTGCACATTATCTGTCCAGGCGTCCTCATCATCCTGGTCAGCAGCATCCTGGGTTCTGCTAACAGCATTGCCTTCCTTCACCTCCTGGATTCCACCTCCACTCAGTGCCTTGGAGGAGAATTTGTCCCTTTCATCAGTAGTCATTATCTCATGCTTCTCCCTCTGAGTCTGGACTCTGGTAAGACCATCCTTTTCCCTCTGGAGCTGGTAAGTGCTATCATTTTCTTTCCCTGATTCTGGACATGCTCCTTTGGAACCAGATAATCCATCACTAGTGGCAATCTCACTAAATTCTGATTGACTATGAAGCTTCCAGTCCAGGGTAGGAGTGAGACATTCACTCCTGCTCTCCACCATTGACTGGTGGCTCTTTGGAGTGGCTGAGCCCGTAGGAAGAGTGCCCAGTTTGGGTAAGGCTGAAGCACCACTCTGCTGTGCAACTGCATCAGACTGGCAGCTGGGGAGGCTGTCTTGTTTCTCCATGCCACTGGCACCAATTAAAGGCACCTGAGTTATCTGTGATGCTCTGCATTCAGATTTCTGCTCAGTGAGTGCTGGACTCTGCCCTGGGCCAGAAGAAAGAGTATCTGTTTGTACTGAAGAAGATGATTCAGAAATTGGGGCAGTCTTGGGGACAGCAGCTGGCAAGAGCAACAGCTCCTCTTCAGGTTCAATAATTTTCAGTTCCTGCTGTATCTCTGGCCACAGCGGTTCTAGAAGGGCATTCGCTGGATCCTCCTCAGTCTGAAAAAACAGAAGAAATGCCATCACCTGAGAGTCACAACTTACCAGTAAATACCCCTCCATTTTCCCCAAACAGCCCTCCTAGAATAGCTAGGCTTCTGGATGAGCACATTCACAGGTACAGAAACATAGATACACAGATTGCTACAGTTCAAGGAAGAAAACACATCTATAAACAAGTGGATTTATGGAGGAGAAGGCCTGAGGAGCAGCCAAAAGGAGGCCTGGACAGACATACTGAAATAGTGAGCTGAATGAGTAACTGGAATGTTCCAGCCCATTTCTCAGCAATTTCCATTCTGGCTCACTTGGCCTTGCCAGAGAATATGCATTCCCAAACTGCACACACACTCGAATGAATAATCTATTCAAGGAGATATGCCAACAGATCTTTAAATAGCTGTCCAGAGATGAGTATCGCTGTAAGAAACTTGGTGAAAAGGCTTTACTAGAGATGCAGAGGAGGCAAAAAATAGTAAGAATTAAAAAAGAAAAAAAATTGTGAGTAGAGTATGGGAGTAAAAAGGACTGTTCAAGCTGTCCAGAACAAATGGGACAGCAAAAATAGAAGGGGAATTCAGAGACCACGGGTCAAAATGTTCAGACATCCGGACAGTCTCACATCTGGAGAGTCTCAGAGCAGACAGATGGTACAGACTGAAATTGTACAGTTACAGGAAAAGATGACCAGAAGGGGACAGTAGGTTGTTGCATAAAGGTAAATCACCACATGGTGATTTCACAGAAATGAAACAAATCAGTTCATGGTCAATTATTGGTGCTTCTTTGCCTAAGTTATAGACTGAGCTTTCACAACTACAGACACACAATGAAATTTTAAACAACCTCCCAGTCACTACCATGACATGGTGCCCCACCTTTCTCACAACTTTTTCCTTACCACATCTGTTAGGTGCAATCCTTCTTCTGCCTTAGCCATCCCAATCTCCTGTTGGTCGCAGCTGCCTTCTGAGGAGACATCCTTCATCTTGAGCTGTCCTTGCTCTGCCTTGTCTACTGAGAGTGATCCCTTATGGAACTCTGAAGCTGGTGTTTGTTCCAAGGTGGGACTCTGCTCTGAAGACTGCTGAGGGCCGCTGGTGCTGCTTTGCCCACACGTCTCCTGATTTTCTGCTGCTGGCTGTGGCATTTCTAATGACTCAGGTTTCCCAGCTGCCACCAGCTCCTCAGGATGAGACCCTGGATCAGAAACACAAATGTAACTACTTGAGACTAGAAACTTGTGCTCTGGGACAAAGCAGCGCTGCCAAGAGCCAACACCAACTAACAAAGCTAGAGATCTCCCTG
The DNA here is from genome assembly GCA_013397245.1 of Thryothorus ludovicianus. Classification (NCBI taxonomy): domain Eukaryota; kingdom Metazoa; phylum Chordata; class Aves; order Passeriformes; family Certhiidae; genus Thryothorus; species Thryothorus ludovicianus. Next base: position 932,664 of record VZTB01009267.1, read on the forward strand.
CAGGCACAACCAGATGTTCCTGGGATGTCACCCACCTCCCCACTCTCCTTACAGCAACAAGCACCACCTTGACCTGCTATCAAGTCAACAACCACCCTGCTATAGGTTGTTTTCTTTCCTGCCACAAGCTCAGGCTGAAGAAACCTCCACACCACCAAGCTGCAGGGCACTTCCAGCAGCCCAGCTGAGGATCCTCACTCCTTAACACAATTTACCTCTGGGTGCTGCCGCTGGCAGAGTTGGCCCCGACTGCTTCTCCTTGCACTCTGCTGCCTGCTCTGTCCTTGTGTGGGTCCCTGCCTCCAGAGCAGAGGGGCTGGTGCTCTCCACCAGAGAAGACAGCTCCTCTAGACTGGAGAGGGAATGCTTCTCCTTGGTGGGCACACGGCAGGGTGTGCTGTTGGTGCTGATGACTGCGGATACCCTCAGCGGGACAGAGACAGCAAATGGCTCCGAGATGTTCAGGGCTTTCCTCTGGTGGTGAGGGGAGGCCTCCAAGGGAAAGAGGCTGCTTGGGAAGCCTGACTTGGTGGCTGTTTCAGAGGTGTAGAACATGAGCACTCCTTTGGCTGAAGTCTGCTCATTTTCAGCATCCTCTGCTACCCGGAAAACCTTCAGCTGCTCAGGGGGAGACTTCACCTGCGGTGTCCGGGGAAGACCTTTCTCCCCACCCAGCTCTGAACTTCCTTTGGCTCCCATGGCAGATCCTTCCCGCTCCCACTCGTTCTCCTTGCTGAGGTCATAGGAGCTGCCTGTGCCTCCTGTCCGAATCTTGGTGGGAATGAAGAATCCTCCAGTAGTCACTGACCGTTTGAACCTGCTTTTGTCATCCTCCCCTAGAGACAGGAACATAGGAGCAAGTCAGCGGGAACCAAAGCACTAGCAAGCAAACTTCCTCTGTGAGAAGCCCTCCTCAATCCCTCCTAGGATGATTCCAGCCCTGGTGAACACTCACATTTCCCCAGATAGATGGAGACAATCGGCACTGAAGACCTTCTATACTCTAGCCCTAGGGCTTCCTTCAAAATGGAAAAGCAGCATGGGACTGAATTCCCTCCAGTGGAAATCAGCTCAGACTTTTATTAGACACCCTTCTCCATCAGATGCAGCCAAGTCTAGGGCTATCACATACTGTCCACAACACACATGCCAGGCTTTGTCAACTTTTTGTAAGACATTTTCATCTACAAATGGGATTTTTGTGCCCAGAATAAACAAGAAAGAAATCAAAGCAGTCCAACTGCCAATAGAGGTGCAGCTAAACACACTGGTAACTCTCAGGTGGATGCATTGAGATAAACAACACAGAAAAGAGTCAAAAATGCATGCACACAGAGGTGGGGACAAACGTCAGCAGCCATGCCCTAAGAATACAAAGATACACAACAGGGTGAGATAGACACAGACTGCTCATCATTGAGGGTGGTGAGACACTGGAACAGGCTCTCCAGAGAAGCTGTGGACGCCCCATCCCTGGAAGTGTTCAAGGCTTGCACAAGTGTTGGTACCACCCTGGTGTAGTGGAAGGTGTCCCTGCTCATGGCAAGGGTGTTGGAACTAGGAGATTTCTAAAGTCCTGTTCAACCCAAACCATTCTGTGACCCATGGTGCTGAAAATGCAGAGCTGCAATCCTTCTCCCCTTACAGTATAGGTAGGCTATGGATGTCTCACCTTCCACTGGCAGGGAACACAATGAGTCCATGCTTTTTGCAGGCCGAATCGTTGCTTTTTCTGGGGAAAAAGAGTTTTAGAAGCAGGTATCAGATCCTGTGGCTTTGCAGACTTCAGCCCATAAAGATCAAAGGCTGCCTACATATAGACAGGCATACCAGGCAGACATTTTCCATTTCCAAGCATTCCCCCATGTATCTACACCACATGGCTTACTACCCACAACACTTGTCCACACAGCTGGGGATCTGCTAGTGCTAACAACAGCTTTGCACCTGCTGGACATGTGGAGAGCTATACTTAACCCAGCCAGTCAACACCACCTCCACTCCGAAGCAGTTGAGCATCCCCAAAGCTGTCATGTGCCACTCCGCTCCCTGACTTAGTCAGGCTATTGGTTATGGGGGACTCTTTAATGAAACTGACATAAATACCTTATCACCTCTCATTCCTGATAGCCAAATGTTGGGTTATTTTTACGTTGCACTCCCGGCTCTTTTGCTGACGTGAGCAGACCCTGTCTTCAGCAAGAGCTCTGGGAAATTTCTGAGGGCAGTAAGTGACCTATTTTACTGGCCACCCTCACTGGACTTGCTTGTCCAGAAACCAGCTGTCATTTGTTACTATACACTCTACAGGTCTGCTCCTGAGAGGTTTTGGAAGCTTGTAGCTGTTACTGCTCTGAAAAAGGAATGGAGGTGGAGAAATGTAGCTGGCAAGGAAGACAAGTTAGTCTCCGACAGCCCAAAAACGGTCCATGGAGATCTGGAAAATGTCTGGGAGTGAAGTTTGCTGTTTACAGCGTTGCATGAAGTAGGTAAAGCAGAAAGTCAGCAGACTCGTTGGACTTCATTTGTTTATATAATTGAGGCTTCTGGCTCTGACTCTCACATAAGCATAGGAGAAACTCCAGCTACTTTTTACATTTATATGGAGCCTTGGCTACTTTTTACGTTCATAAGATGCGATGTCTTGAGCACTGTTTCCGCTTCTCAGGAGGAACAGAATTCAAGCTGGGGAGCTGTGTAAGTCACATTTTATGTGACTTACAGATTTGTGTGCACAGACTCAAGCTGTGCTAAAGCATGTGCTGAGTTTCAGCAGCAACTTCGTCTGTTCCCTCACATTAGGCTGTAAGCAGAGAGCACCAAAAAATGTAACATAGCAGCATAGAAAGGCACTGCTTCCGTGCTGAAAACTCTGTGCATTTGTGTGTCCTGCTGGTGAAAATGTCCAGCCCCCTGTCACTCAGTACTGTCCTTGGAAAAAGCCTCAGCCTCTACGATCACTGGGGCTGCCATCATCCCTGGGCCTCCTTGGGTTAGGGCTATTTTGAGTATTCCTTAACAAGGTGACAAGGTATTCCTTATCCCGTGATCAAAATAGGATAGAGAGCTATTTTGAAGTCTGTCATGGGCACACTGTGTGAGGCCATCTGTACATGCAAAACATGGGGAAGGCAGGGGTCCAAAAAGAACTGGATCCAGCATTTGGCTTCACATTCATTTCTGATCCAAATACAGCCTCTCTTATATGTGGTGGTAGCTAATGTTGCCAGTATTAACTATTTTATTTGAAGTCTTGCAGTGTTAGACAGTGGTCCTCCAAACACCAGCTCCTGAAGTCATGAGATTATATAAAGAAAAAATCCACCTTCATCTCCCTACAGAAAGTAAATTCCTTGATTTGGAGATACTAAAAAAAATCTAGAACATATAAATCCAAAATATTTCTTTATGAATTCAAATTAAAAGGGCATGCTTTCCTTTTAAAAATGTGATTACTTTTAAGTCAAGTTCATGATTTTTAGAGCTTGAGTCATCATTTCTTAACACTGGGAACTGGCACTGCCATGTGATTTTCTAGGAAGCAGAGTCTTAGAGAGATTGCAGCCCAGGAGAGGTTAGAACTTGGGATTACAGCCAGGAGAAAACACAACTTCTCTCTTGTAAATTCTGCAAAAGCAATGACTTTCTTCAAAGTGCTGAGAGCCAGAGCTGAAGGCACTCCTGGCGCCTTGTGTTTCTCAAAGACACTGAATGCAGTTGGTTCTTAAATGTCCTTTAGTGTAAGGACAGCCTAGAAGGACAGCCATTCACCCAGAGCCATGTAATGAGCCTTAGGAGACAGAGACTGGCTGGGCTGGAATAGTGGACTCTAATCTAAACCTACGTAACATTTCCTAGTGCCCAGACTTAACAGCTGGACAACAGGAGCCCATTTATCAGGAACCAAAATGCAGTATTTATTGTAGCTGTCTGTCAAATCCTCCTGGAAGGGTGTTTCTTGTTGTAACAGGAAAACGAGATGTGTGTGAAACCAGGCAAGAAGCACGACCCCTATCTCAAGTCTATGGCACTAGTGGCAATTGGATACAGCCTGTCCCATGCTACCAACAACACAAGAGAAAGCCTCAGAGCAAAACATTCAGCTGAAAGGTGTGTTCTTACCAGAGAGCTTCTGTGCCCTTACAAAGACACTCCCATTTCGACTCAATTTAGACTTTGATTCTGAGCCAGAGCGGCCCAAATTAAATATTGACTTCCATTTCTTGGACTTGGTGGATAATTTCCTCCTGGAAGGAAAAAAAGGCTCAAATGGTCACCAAACCTTAGAGACTTTAACCTTTTTAATACCCTCCAAAGGCCTCTGAGCTATTTCTCCTCAACACTTTCCATTTTTTTTTCCCTCTCACCTCTTTTAATTCTAAAGCATGCAAGGCATAGCCATACAACCAACCCTTGTTGGCTACACAGGTAACAATCATGCTGTAAAGGATTTATCTGTACTGCTGGTTTAACTATTTCATGGATGGAAAGACACCTAAGCCTTCAGAGAGTTGGCTCTGGTATCATGCTACAGCAGCAGTGATTGAGCAATCAACCATGCTTGTCTCCAGAAAGGAGAGGTTTCCAAGGCTCAGACTACCCTGCAATAAAGCAAAGAAAAATTGCCTTTTTAATATATTTTAATGAAACAATGTATGATAAATTCCGGGGAACTGATGGGACTGGTACCATTTCTCAGTGCACAAAGTTATGCTGTAAAGACCATGTCTTATGGCAAAAAATAAAAGTATTCCTCAGTGAAAGCTAGCTATTAATGTTTCTCAGGCCAACGTTTATTTAATCATAGGTGTAATATACACATATGCAAGTATAATGTACTAACCAGACAGCAGGAGGTTTAAGGGAAATAAATCAATTTCTCAATTTCAATAACTGTCAGAGGAAGTGGAACATCAGTTCCCTGTATCTCTTTGGAAATCCCAGCTTTTGCAGAAAGAAGCTGCTTGTCCCAATGCAATTTTTATCTTGTATATGTATTTCTTCATCAAGCTCTGTTTCACTTCCTTCATACTCATTCTGACTCCTCCTTCAATCTCCCCTCTTTCAGAGCAAGAATTCTTTTATCTCCCTGTCTTGCTCTCCATGTTGGGCTTTCTATCTCTGTATTTCTGCTTTTCCTTCTGATCAGTACACAGAGAAGTACAAATCAGTCCCACAAAGAGGATTAATATCTTGTGGATAGGACTTTTCTCTTCAAATGAGAAAGGAGAAGACACTATAGAGGGACAAACATCCTTTTGTCTTAAGCTGGTTATCCTCTTGCCAGTATTCTGTTAGATGACTCCTTTTTGCTTTAATATATCAAATGCCAATAAATATCTTTGTTCTGGTGCTTTCTGGGTCAGTAGATTAACGAGCCTCCTGCTGCAGAGGCTGTAATCTATTAGAACCAGGCAGTAGAGTGACTATATATTATCAGTTAGATAGAGCAATAGATAAATACTTATTCTGGGCAGCTGTGCTAACAACTGCAGCAACCTCAGCTGAAATCACACTCTTCTCCTGGCATAGATATAGCTGGCATTGGTGCCACTATGTAAATATCTCTCCATGCTGGGAGTGAAAATGAGCCTTCCTGCTTGGCTGTAACTGCAGAGGAACCAGGAGAATGAAGAATCTGGAGCAGGTCAGGGGCACCAGGCATGTCCTGGTCCAGCCATCAGCAGGTGGAACTCATAGATGAGCTGTGCCCCAACCTGCTCCATGCTCATCCCATGTTTAGCCAACTTCTGAGCTGGCATAAGGATGCAAAGACAATTCATTCCTCCTGCAGGAGGTCTGTGAAGTTCTGCCCTGATGGAGAGAGGAGAACTAGTGAAGCTATGAACCCAGCACCTTCAATACTTCTCAGGAGCAGCTCTGCCTCTTTTGAGGACACTGGATTTTATTTGGATAGTGGCAGTAGATTCAGATGAGTGCATGTGTGGGGGTGTCACATTAAGCGAAGGATCATTCTCAACCACACTGGGGAACCTGCACCTTTTTGTTTGTGTCTTACACCCCTCTTGGCACTTACTTGCTGTCAGGAAGGTCAACAACTGTGTGGAAGAGGGACCCAATTACAGGCACAATTTCAGGCAAGCTGTTCTCTCTCCTCTCCTTCCGAGCAGGATGGGATGCAGACAGACTCCGTGCCTGGGCTTCTTCTAGGCTCACCAGTTTCATTGGCAGGGAGGCTGAGGGGAGGGTCAAACTTTTCACAACTGATGTGCTCTCTGAAAAACAAGAATATACATTCCAGCCTGGGGTGAGGAGAGACGAGAGCAAGAGCTTCATGACTTTATTTGACTGGAACATCTCCTGTGGAGGGGGAAAAGAAGTGACACGTGCAGGGAGAGAGGCTTTTTGTCAGATAAGTCTTTCAGCTCCCCAGCAACCTTATCCATCTGAGTACATTCCCAGCAGGGGCCATGCTTGCCAGCCAAAGGCTGTGTTGTGTGGATTTGCTTCCTCTGCTGTAGTTGCTTCTCTGTGAAGGAGGTGTCTCTGAAAACAACCAGGATTCACACATTCCCTTTACTCCTGCCTCACTCCCTTCCTCCATTCTGTCCCCACCCAACCCTGATTTTGAAACAGTTCAGTCCCTGATCCAAATTTGGCGCCCAGTTCTTTCTCTCACTTTCACATCTTTCTCCTTGTCTTGTTTCAAGACAGGGGATTGTTCTAAAAACCAGAATTACTTTAGCTTTCTAGTCCATTTCAGGGCCACAGAAAGCAGTGTCACTGATAACCCAGGGAGCTGAAAGTGTCTGTTTATGGGCCCAGGGGCAAAGCCATGTTAAGGTAAAAATGGCCAGAATGATCTGGCACAGGGCTGCAAGGCAGAAAGGTGGAGGCTGCCTGAGTACTGAAGGTATCAGAAGTCTTTTGAGTGTGTAAAATGGGAAGGTCCATATTTCTGCAATTGTGTGAGGACACTGTGGATCCATGCCTTCTCAATTCCCAGTCTTTGCCAAAAAAAAATCACTAAACAGCAAAATCAGCATCTCAGAAAACTATTGATGTCCCAGGAAAAAAAAAAATCTCTTTTATAAAATATCCTCAGGAACAAGATGTAAGTTTTTGGAGCACAAGATTATTTTTTTTCCTGGGAGTGCCTGAGAGTGTGACCTCTGACTTGGGTGGAAATAGTGGCTTCAGGGTAGGTATTGTTGGTATGAGGATTTGTAACTGGGGGAATCTGAGAGAGGAGCTGAGGCTATGGCTGATGGACTTAGAGAAAAAGCTTAGACCAAGACTGAGAATCAATCAGGTGATCTTCCTTCTGTGGAAAGTGTTAAGCCATGTGAGATAATGCAAAAGTTGAGACATAAGGCAACCTGAGAAAACACTAAAGGATTCAAGTATTCAAAAAGAAAATGTTAAAGGCAGGGATGAAGAAGACAAGAGTAATGAGATACTGGGCTCAAGGTGTCCTTGGGGAAGTCTGTGGTGATAGCAAGGGTTACTGTGCTTGTAATATTAGTTGAAGGGAGAGCTGAACTACATAGCAAGTGACATGAGAAGTGGCTCAGGGAGGATTCTACCAATGTTCTCTGCAGAGCTGGCTTTCCTGTTGTTGAAGATCTGATCCACGTGGTTCAGGATGAACTCGATCACCAACTGCTGCACTCGCACCTCCAGGAAAGCTGCATCCCCATTGCAGCCAACTGCCTCAATCTCCTTTGACCTGCATGAGGAAAGAGGGTACCAGTAGTGAGCATTGCCACACACAGCCCCTGGCAAGGACAGACCAGATTTCTTCCCGCAAGCAAGGCAAGAGGGATGGTTTCCCCACTCTTGCTGTACCTCTTCCTCTCCTTCCCTCACAGACCCTCATCCTCTCTTTGTCTTTTCACTCTTCTAAAAATTATTTTCTCTGTTTTCTTTGCCACCTGTTACTTCCTTTCCTGAATGTGTTATTTTCCCCACTTGGCTTTTACATTCTTCAGCAAGTAAAACTGTGACTCTCAAGTTCCACTCTTCTCCCTTTTTCTTATTTTAGCTATTTCAAGGCTGGGCCTGAAAGACAACACAGGAGCCTTCAAATGCTGCTTCTAGATCCCTACTCAGTGCTTCAATCACCTCCCAGTGAAATCCCTTAGACCCTGCTCAGGTCTTCCCCATGCCAATTTCTTCAATACTTTGCCATGTGCCCCAATAGTCTCTTCTCTGCCTCTCCTGTGTTCCCACATTTTCAATCTTGCTCTCAGCAAAGGAACATTCCTTATCTTGACATGCCGAAGTGTTGCAGAAGAAATTATCTTTGGGCAATGGATCCTTTGTAAAGTTAATGACTGGTGTGTTAGATAACAGCTTGGGGCATTGCCAAGAGGATAACCCTGTAAGGAGACTGCAGTTGCATTGCTTGCTCCTTTCTTTTCCTCCCTGGGACTTGTACTTATGAAAGATTGAAAAGGAAAACCAGATTTTTTTATTTTTTTTTTTACAAGGCCAGATGATAGAATGAAAATATCTCAGTAGTGAAGGCCCAATTTATGATATTCAATAGAGTCAACATTTGATTCATTTTCAGAATGAATTTGCCATTTTTGCCATTTTTGGGATTCAGGAGGGTGAGATAACTCTTTAGAGCATGCTTTTCAGTCTCTCTAGCCAATGTCCTCTGCCAGCCCAGGGCTACCCTGATGGCTCTGCTATCACCTCTCCCCACCCAGCTGCAGTCCTGGACTCTCCCTGCACAGTTCATTCCTCTAAATGCAGGGGTATTGGATGGATAGAAAGGGACTTTTGACAAGATATAAAATACTTTTTTTTTTTTTCCCAGATGCTGTTTTTCTTTCCTCTGCTTAGCTCTAAAACATAGCAGCCAAAACCCTGCCTGCATTCAATCCAGGCTTCTTCACAGCAGAGTGCCAGGCATAACAAACATGAAAAACTAGCTGGTGGTCTTGAGATCTTACACTGGCTGCCATTTTAAGCCCAGTAAGCTCATCTCACTTTTGCACAAGCAGATCTGGGAACAGGTCTGTAGTATTATTGCCCTGTTTCTCCCCCTTCTGATCCTTGCTGTCTCTTGCTGCCCTGCTGCAGAAGCATTGGCACCATCAAAAATGTCATTAACATTCCCAAGAGATGAGTTAAGTCCTCCTTTCTAAATCTATGCTCAACTTGCAAATAACAACTTTTTTTTTTTAATCAGAAACACACAAACCCACAAGCTCCCTTAGACACTGGAAGTAAAACCTTAGATTATTCAACGTGGAAGAAAAGCTGTTTGCCCTGCTATGCTCTTCCCTTTAGTTGTTCAGCTCTTCCCTGTCTTTGCACTTCCCTCAGGTGGTGAGTCAACAGGCTCAGATGCTGCCACTCCCCTTGGAGTTCAGCATGGTGTTCTGGACCAGAGGAATCTCTACTGTACCTGAGGAGATTTGGAGCCCACACCAAGGCCAGGTTTCTGGTGTGCATGTTGGTCATGTTGCTGAAGGAGGCCAGGTGAGTCAGGTGTTTGATCAGGTATTCCAACGTTCTGCAGTGGTTTCACACAAAGAAAGAAACGTGTGTCACATTACCAGTGCCTGCCTGCTGGGACAGCGAGGCTCAGAGCCATCCCTGTCACCTCCCCAAGAGTCTGCAGTGGCACAACAGAGCCCCCGGGGCACAGGAGACACAGCACCAGCATTTGCATGGGATGGCAGTGAATACCTGAACAGCTGTGCTCTGGGGGGCCAAGGGTGGGGCATGAACCAAACTATTCTTGGCATGATGGGAGCAAAGAAGAGGGGAGACAGCTGGAAGAGGGAACAAGATGCTGCAAATGCTGAGCTCTTAGCTCTTGCTCAAGCACCTCCAGCAGATCACCTTCTCCACACCACACCCACATTGGCCAAGGGTGCCACAGGGTCATTCCTGGGGAAGGAGGATGGTAAGACTGCGGAAGGGACACCTTGTTCTGTCTCTAACAAATTTTTGTTCAATGATATTTAAATGCCAGATCTGGAAATGGTGAGTCAGCTTTTGGAAATTGATTTCTGGAAATGAACCCAGAGCTATTTCAGGCAATTTTCCCTGGTGAGGGTGAGGTCACCACGCTGATCCTCAGCACCTCTGTGGACACAATCTTACCTGTAATGTGAAGGTGGGAGCTCCTGGATGACATTTTGAATCCGTGCCAGCTGCTCGTCCTCAGGGAAGCGTGACACTGCTTCCTGCAGGGATAGGAGGAAACAGTAAACCCTGGCAATGGGCTCAGGGGAAAAGAAAGAGGGATAAGAAGGGTCACACGCGACACCCTGTCTCAGAGGGAATGCTCTCTGGTTACCCTACGGAGATACTGGAAGAAGTTTCTTTGTGTCCCCAGCACAGCAGAGATTTCCTACACTGTTATTCCATGCCCCAGCACACCACACCCAGGTGATCAGACATGGTGATCAGTATTTATGGGAGAGGGGCATTCAAGAACTTAGACTTTTATATAAAATTACAGGGGCTTTTTGGCCTGTGTTGGTTTGTTTTGCTTTGCTTTTCGTGGGTTTTTTTTTTTGTTCTTTTCCCTTTTTTTAACTTGGGCAATGATGGGTGAGATAGAAAGAGAGGGGAAAGAGAGAAGTGAAAATAATAGAAAAAGCAAAAAGCAATGACACCCCCCAAAAATAACCTGTTAAAAATAAAACATGTTTTTCAAGCTCTGTGTTATGAGAACACCTTGGATATACATGTTCCGTGTTCTTCAAAATAAGCAATATTTTGACTGTCATAAGAACATAGCTGAGGGGATTGTTTATGTTTGCATCTTTCATAATGGAAGAAGCCTTAGCAGAATCCCTGCCCAGCAGATTAATACATTCTTATACTCAGGGTTAGACTGAATCAAGGTTATACATCTCAATCTTGAGCAAATCTCTACAGACCAAGAGCTCATAGAGCCATGAGAAGCTCTTGTCAGCATTCCTAGGAATTTGCTGCATTGGCATTCATCTGTTCAGCAATTCCCTTTCAATATTTGTGCTGGGGGAGGACAAGGCACCAGCCAGTTCAAACAGTGCATGACTGTCTGGGAACCTCCTCCTACCCACCCGACTGCCACTGGAGTTCAGAGTGAGTTCAGAGGAAGATGCTGTGACCCACACTGCCAGCACAAGCTTTGCCTCCAGACAGATGTCAGCACTGCCAGGAAAGGGAAAGGAAGGGAAGGAAGGAAACAACCCTTCCCAAGCCACCTGTGGCTTAAACATCATGAGCCTGAAATTACCAGATGCTAGAGAAGCATCTTCTTGCAGCAGTCACTATGGCACCCACTGTGATGATGCTACCAGCGCTGGTTTTGTCACTGCCCTTTTCCCTGCAGATCACTTCTCATCTACAACCAAACACTGCCAGTCTCCAGGCCAGAGCAGTGATGGCAGATCAAAACCAGTGAGCTCACTAGTTAGGTATATATGACATGCTTGTGTATTTGGTTTGCACAAATTAAAGGCAGGTTAACTCCTTCTTGTGATTTTACACATGGCTACAGCTCCTTAAAAAAAAAAAAATATCAGAAGGTCCATAAATCTGAAGTATAAGAGCTCTTGTAATCTTAACACAATGTTTCAGTTGAATAGCCTTGTCCAAAGGTGGAGACTGAGAGAAATAGAAACTTAAATCGGTGCACCTAAAGCACTAGATTTCAACTAGATTGTACACAATATTTTCTCCCCTGGTGCACATTTTCATTCCCAGATTCAACCTTCCAGGTCTCAAAGACCTAATGATTAGACAGAAAGTGAATATCAGCTTCTCTGAGGTCATGACCTGTTCAGTCCTCCAAGCCACATTTCTGACCCACATGAGCTGGGCTTTTGAAAACTGCAGATTACAGCAGCAGAATACAGAATTCACGGAATAACCAATAATTCCATTTTTTTCATATCTGTTCATCTTGGTATGAATTTATGCCATTTAAGGCTTTTTTAAAGTCCACTAGTGATTTTGGGAGTGCACAATTCATGAGCCCTGGTTAACAAGTGGAATAAAGTCCAGAGAGAGAAGATAAGCTTGGCCTCCTAGAGCTGATTTGCTCTGAGGTCCCTCTGTGCCCAGGCCAGAACAAGCCAAGCAGAGTCAATTTATCTGTCCTGAGAAACATGCATCACTAGGATACAAGATGGCAATCATCTGGCAAAAATTTATAGCCAGTGAGGTCATGACCAGGATGTTACACCTGTGAACTTGTCATAGTGATGACCAAAAGGCCAACCCCTCCCTAGTCATTAAGAATTTGACTTTCCTTAGACAGAAATCTCTGAATCACTGTGGTGACTCAAAATACAGCCTATCCCAACTCAGAGACAGCTCTGGCTCAGTCAGGCTGGGATTAGCATGTGCTTTTCATTCCTACCAGCACTTGTCTGCTGAGGTACAGCTGCCACTGCTCCCTGTTCAGACACCCCCTGCACACACACGCTCCTAGTGGGTTTTCTGCTCCTTGGGGAATTGGTCTTTTTTCTTTCTTTCCTCCTGGTACCTGACAGTGCTTCCTGTCAGCTGAGTTACCAATTATAAATCCCTACTGAGCAGGCTTACATGAATAATGGATTTTGTGGCTAAGTGGAAAAACTAAAAAGGCAGAGATTTNCAACCCAAAGTGATAACATTTTGGGAAGCTGGCATAAGATTTTAGAAAACAACTGTTCAAGGTTGACCAAAAGCATCACACTCCAACATTAGTTACAGAAATTATAATTTATATTTGTAACTATTTAAACCTTTTCTGAAAGACATTTTATGTAAGTTAGATGTGTTGGAGTAATATTGAAACATTTCCTTTAGAAAGTACTTGTAAAAGAAACACTCAGTTACAGAAATGTTTTCCCTTTTGTTTTCGAATGAAGCTATTTACCAAATGTACCTACTGAAAATCTGCAAGTCATCATCCCAAAACTTCACTTTTCAGCATTCTTTCCTAGCATTCTTTCCTAAAAAAAGTTTCCATCTAAATCTTAATGTTTCCTTTACAGCATTTTTTCTTTCATAAATCAGTGGTGATAGCCAGGAAGACACCAGCCAAATAGCTCCAACAAGAATGAGACTCATCAGTTACCATGAATGGTTGAATGATACCCTGTATTTTCAAGATCCTATTCATCCTGACTGCCTCCAGCAATCCTACCCTCTATCCTCAAAATCCTTATACCCTGAGGATACAGGTCAGCTTTTCAAATTTGCACAGGATTTTCCCTGAAGATTTGGCTATCACCTTGAAACAGAGACCAATCTTACTTAAAATTTGGCACTGGAACAGCGAGACACCTAACATGACTGCATGTCTGTCACATTCCAGCACAGTGAGCCACTCCCCACCCCACAATCCCCAGCAGAGCCAAGTCCCTAGCAGCTACCTGGCTCCTTACAGCAAGTTCCTGCTTGGCTGGTCCCATCTGGCTTTGCCCCACAGCAAGCACCCCTTGCACTGACGCCTTTTCCCAGAGCAGGCAACAGGGAGTCTCTGGAGAGCATCTCCTTGTGAGGATCCCCTGGATCCCTCCCAGTGCCTCCTGTGCCACAGCAGTGTCACTTGGCAGTGCTTGATTTGGGACAGAGGAACTCAGACAGCCACACCTGATTTTGCAGAACTGCTTCTCTGCAACAACTGGCATTTTTGGTGATGGCTGTCGCCTCCTCCTCCCAGCAAATGGGAAAGAGTAGGATGACAGAAATTCTTAACAAAGGACGGATGTTTCTAACACTGAGAAGACAATCCTTCCCATCCCCCACACCAGTTATCTTCAGAAGTTGGTGAATTCTTTTAGCTGAAAGTGCATACTTTCAGCACATAAGATTTCAGCCTCAATGATGGGATGTAAATTTGTTGGTGTCATAAAAAACTGAAAGTATATTTAGAGTGCTAAGAAACAGGCAGCTTTAATAACAAGCATAGCTTGCTGTGCCACCTTTTAATAAAATATTATCTGTCATCAAAATTAGCCAAGTCTCTTAAAAATTCAGGCTTTGTGGTCTTATATTTCTGCTCCCCCGCAGTCTGCTCCTAAGCTCCAACTGTATCCACAAATAATCTATGGCTGTTTTCCAGAATCAAGTAACTACTCTTTGAATTGTAATCTCTTTAAACAAAGATAGAGATTTCTGCTTGGCCAGTTGCCACTTTCCTCTGCCATTTGTATTTATAATGTGATCATGATGAACCTGATATGCCATACCTGGCATAACCAGTATGCTCATCTGCAGTCCTACAAACAGTATGAAAAATGTGACAGATGCAGAAAAGTTGATGCTTTACACATGGGCTAGGAAATCAGTTTGTGCAAGTGCCAGGGACAAGGAAACCACACCCCTGTGATTATGATCACAAGCCCAGGTGACCCAGAAGACTCTCAGTGATGGACAGTCATGAAGAAAAGAATTAGTAGTGCCAGGGGGAGGTGCACAGTGGGGAGAAAAAGGGGCAATGGGGAAGCAATGCAGATAAAAAATGAGCAAGATGAAGGGGAGGAAACAGCAGACAAAATGAGAGAAATAAACAAGAAATGGTGAAAAGAAACAAGGACAGGGAAAGAGAGCCAACACAAGATGAGAAGGGAAGAACACTGAGAAGTGTTTATAGGGATAGATGCACCAGAAGTCAGGATACTGGACTGAATCCCAAACAGCTGTCATGGAGGAATCTGCAGCACATCCACACTGCTGGAGAGGAACAAGAACAGCCAAGGGTCTCACCGTAAATTTCTTGTAGAGCTCATAAGTGAGGAGAGGGTTGGGCAGTTCCCTGAAGTACAGCTTGCAGAGTGACCCCACACAGTGGATGTCCTGGAGGTAAACTTCCCTTGTCAGATCTGGGCATTGGTCAGAAACAAACTCTTGCCTGAAACAATATGGAAACATAACAATATGGGTGAATAAGAGCTGTAGCAGGCCAGTACTCCACCCTAAGTACTCGCTTACAGCTAGAGAAAAAACAAATGAGAAAGCAGAGATGTCTCTGCAGGCTGGCCCAGACTGTACCCAAAATTCAGGCCCTGAGGTTTCTATCCGTCTCCATTATCCTTAACACAGGGAGTAGACCTCAAACTGATATGAAGAGATTGTTTTGTCCCAAAGTGAGAGAGAGAACTCAGCATTTGCTCTGAGATCCTCCATGCCTTTCCCACTAATAGATGTGGAGGGAGATATAAGCTTTTTTGGGCTAATCCCTAAAATGTTGCCTTCCCCTGTTGCCAACTTCAAAGAAAGTTGAAGGTCTTCTGCATCAATGTGGAGCTCTGTTGGCCACAGTCTGTACCTGGGGGACTAACACCACAAAGGTACTGAGAAACATCCCTGAATCCCTCTGACACTCCAAACATTGCCCTTACCTCAGCTTCTGTATGTTGGATGTCACTCCTGAGAGCCGGTAGATCCCATCCACGATGCCGTGAGTCTCAATGAACTCCGCACAGCTCTTCAGCACGTAAGGGACTGCAAGAGGAAAGCAAAGCAAGATGTCCAATGAATACACACTGACAGGTCATCACAGAGCAGACAGTTCCATGAACAAACAGCAGAGGCTCTCTGGATGCAGGGAAGGGGACAGCAATGAGAGAAATACAGGGCAAATCAAAACCCTGCAAAGTGGCCGTGAGGATATACTGTGATTGTGCCATGTAATGCTCATTGGCATGTGACAATGACTGACCCTGAAGTCACAGTAACAGAGCAGAAAGAAAGGTAGGGTTTCCCTCTCTTCCTTTTTCTTCCAAAATAAAATAAAAGAAGCTCTTTCATTCTAATTGAAAGCATGTGGTGAAGCATGAGGTCCTGGGAACCTCCACCCTCCCCACTATAGAGCTACAGCCTCGCTGAATTGTGCCAAAAGGTCTCATTGGCTTGGATAAAAATCAGAGAAGCGTTCACACTTCCATATAAGCCTACATATCCACAGTTTAGTGCTCATAAATCCCACTGAGGGGGTATAAAGTTCAAATATTGACTAGATCTGCACACTGACAAAACCTGACATTGGCTTCAAAAGAACTCCATCAGCATAACTAGACAAAGACTTAACCAGTCTTAAAGCTGAGAGGAGCCTAAGGCACAACATTTACATCAAGACTTGGACCCAAAGTATATATTTATTTTTTCCCCATTATATAGGTATAAGAACCCCTCATTCTCTTGGTCAGATCAAGCCTCCCTGTCCCCAGTACTATAACAACCCAAGCTATAACAATAACAGTAAGAAAGCCCTTCCTTATTAGGTGCTAGAAACTACTGTGTAATTTAATGCAATGCTTCATACAGCCATAGGCACAAAAGTCAGTAAATGCACAAGTCAAGAGTTCCCTGCTGGAATGCTGACTCTGCTGCACTGCACATTTTGAAAGCTGTATGGAGGAAAACCAACTAAGCCATAGATTTGACTGGAAAGCCAGGCATAGCAATTGCTGCATCTTTGTCACACTCTGGAGACAATGCCTCTGTCTGGACCTTCCCTGACTTCTTCTGCTCAAAGTTCAGGACTATAATGCCATATTAATATGTGCTTCATCAGATGGCCTGAACAAAACAGTTAGTGCATTATTAATTTTCATTATTTTATTGTTTCTCATGGGAGCCACTGAGGCCAGAGCCAGCTCACAGGTGGACCTGTCCCTACCAAGCACTGCAGGGCACAGGCTCTGGTGAGAAGAGCCCCAAGCTTGCAGCCACCTCAGTGACACGCTGCTACTGAGCCAGCCAGTCAGGGAAGTGCTGCCCTTCTGCCTCCTGACTTGCAGAGGGAAGTAAAGAACTCCTTTCATGTGTCCCTTCTCTTGTCTTTTGGCCAACCCAAATGCAGGAGTACACAAAGTCCCAGTGATTACTTGGAAGCCTGTACGGTGCAAACAGACTAATTCTTCTCAGCCAAAGGATCTTCTCCAAAACAACAGGGAAAAAATGACTTTATGGGTTTTTTGAGCAGGCATTCATAACATGGGTACATTGGTCATGCTGTGTCACACTCAAAGCCCTTGTGATGATTTTCAAGACCGTCAAGTTGTTGGGTGGAGCTCGTGGCAGAGGCCCTAAGCCTACAACAGCATTCATGAAACCAAGGAATTGCAAAGAGGACAGGTGAAGTCTACAGAGTCAAAGCTTTGTCCACAACAGTCACAGAGTTATGGTACTCTCTCCTCAAGGACTTTGAAGGGGAAGGTGCATCAGAGCCTTCCAGAAATGAAAGAACCTGGGAAGCATTCCTTTCAGTGCATGCAACACCTACTTCCTATGTGGGCTAAATGGTGTGAAAGGAGATGAGAGAAAAAAAGAAGTATGAAATTTTCTTAATATCCTTCCAAGAAAAGTCCAAGTGTCACATCAAAAAAAGAGGACCTTCCTATCTCTGAGTAAGTCCTGATTATCTGGAACTGCAATAGAGAACTCAGATCATATGATGATGAGAATGCTAAAAATAAAAAAAAAAAAAAGGAAAGACAAATTACTTCAGGCCTCATCTCCATTTCTGGAAAATCAGGCCTTAACATCTTTTTGGTAGAAGCTATGCATACATGGCATATTAACATTTCCTTCTTGGTAGGGGTCTCAGAATAAATAACATGTAACCAGTAAAAATGAAAGTTAGGCAGACCCATGTTCACCTCAGATCTATCTGGGTAAGACAATAGAAACCATTGAACTCTATACAACCCCAAAAAAAGAAGAATTAATTGAACACAACACATATTGGATCATGATAACCACATGACAAGGTTTGTTTAAAGGTTAACAGTCTTTCATGGAGACAAGCCTCATATGATGGTGCCTGGCTGCCAAAAAGTGGGGTCCACACACAAAGCATCCTTTACTTGATACTTTTTAAAACCAACTGAAAATGCAGATACTGATGTTTATTGTGACTAATTTGACCTCTTGAAAGTAAGACCTATTAAATCACACCATTTTTTTGGCTGAGTTCTAAGTTTCCTTGGAGTAAATTAGGTCAAGAGGCCTCAGGCAGGTAAGCAAACCCCCTATACAGAAGAAGAGCAGGCTGGATCCGTCTGTTGAGGACTGGTAAGCAAAAATCAGGGGCCTGAGGGGAACAATCTGTAGCAAATGTATAAAAGTCAAAGCATTTTTAAAAAAGAGTGAAAACTCTATAGCAGAGACAACCTAGAAATTGCAAATAAGCAATATGCACTGAGCTCTGCCAGTATCCCTTACTGCAGCCCTGCACTTTCCCTTGCTTTTCCAACCCTGGGCTTCTCACATATCCCTGCCAGTGCCCTTCACTCATCATGTACAAGATTTCCTGCCATACCAGTCTTTGGCCCATAGGAAGAGAAACAGTCAGTTATGTCAAAATTTGTGGCAGTTTTGTGAAGTCTACAAAAAATCACACATAGGACACTTTTCACTTGCAACTGAAAATTACAGACTTCAACCTCAGATCCCTGGAGGTGAAGGGACTACATTGACTTCCTGCAAATCCAACTTCTAAATGCAGTACTTGTATGGAACTGGAACACAATAAATGTTTTCTTTGAGCAGGACCTGTAGCTCTGGCATTGCTGAGCAGCTCTGATCTCCTACAAAGCTTAGCCTTTGGGGCTTTTGGGGGTGGTCAGGTTAGAGCAGCAGTGAGCAGCTCTCTCCAGCTTCCAGAGGTTTCTGAGCTGGGAGGATTATTTCAGACGTGGCTCCTGATGAACTGAGTCTGGGATCAACCCTGCATGCAGGAAGGTACAGGCTCTGGCATGTGCTTTACAACAGGTCTCTATCAGAGTTACAGGGCACATAAATCACAGGGCTGGGTCTCTCCCAAAGGAAGATCAGACGTGGATGGGGATTTGCAGCAGGAGCTGTACGTGCAGGCATAGAAAGGAGATGGGGGGAGGGATTCCAATCCAATCCTGACACTCCTATAATTAAAACTGTGCTGGAAGCTTAGAAGGCTTAGAAGCTGGAAGGGGCAGCTGTTGTCACACAGACCTCGCTTGTTCTGCCAGACAGCCAAACTGTCCTCATTTAAAACTACAATAGAAACCAGATGGAGGAGGACGAGAGAGCGTGGAGCAAGGCATCAGTCAGAAGGGAAATTGAGTTATAAACATACTGCACACAAAAGACAATACTCCTCTTCCCCTAGACAAAAATAAACCAGAAGGGCAGTCACAGTAACTCGTTCCACTCTCACTGGATGTCACCTCCAAGTTCAGTGTACAGAGACATGCACCTTCACCAGGGTCTTCTCCAAGACAACAGCTCATGCCACCTCCTTCACACGTCTCTGCTACTCTTGCTGGGTACATTGTCCTCCTTCTGATCCTCCCAGCAATGGGCACTGAAATTCCTGCCTCCCAGCACTGCTGGCTCACCCTTCTCCTGTCCCTTCCCAGCCATGGTGCTGCCACCCACCAAACCGTTCCCCCAGCAAGCAGGGTACCCATTCTTTGCCTGCCTGGTAAAGACTTCATCTGTCATTGAACTGAGCATTTTGGATATAATCTGCAGAGACTTTTAAGCACGTCCCTATTTGAATCTCCAAGCAGCCCAAGTAGGAGAGGCCACCAAGAAAAGAGGGAGTGAGCCCATCCAGTGACCAGTGGGAGGGGATGGCTTCCAGGCCTCCCATCAAAGCCAGCAAAGAGAAGGAAGATGCTGGTCCAGCAGGAGATGCAGGCAATATCCTGTGACTTTCAGTGCCACCTTCCAGAAGAAACTCTGAGTCTCCATGGGCTACACAGGCAGCCCAGGGAGGCAGTGTGAACAGTGCCCAGTCAGACACTAAGTTAGCTAACCTGGGCTGGGCCATGTGCTCAGGGTATGCTACACTGAACTGCACTGAATAGAAGCAGGCTTAATTTTTTACTTTATCCTTCTGTTATTTTCTCAGACTACTCCTTGTAAGGATAAGCACTGGTGACAGAGAGCTCAGGGCCTCCCTGGTAGTTGGTTTCTGCCACATGGTGGAGGTTTCACGTCCTCTCTAATTTTATTTTAATTTTAGTTCAGCTATTGGGAGGATAAATACAGGCCTTTCATTTCACCTGGAACACCAATTTTTTGATTTTTGACTTGCAGGAAATAGTTAGGATTTTTTTTTTTTTTAATTTCTCCCCACAATGAATCTTGCACCATAAAAAAAAAAAAAGTTGCAGCCATTTTTTATTTCATCATATTGGTTTTGTTATACATCAGTATTTTTCAAATTGCCTTCAACTACCCTCAATAGTAGCACATGCTTCCTATCATGCTATGTCAATACCATGACAATAAAGGTCAAAAGTCTCCTGTTTCAATTTAAATGACTAAAATAGGAAATATTTCCTTTTAAAAAGTGTTTCAGTGTGTACTAAGCAAGAGTTGTTATTTTGTACAAAAAAATAACTAAACAGAACAAACTAATATATTCAGCTGGCCTCCTAATCACAGGAAAGGAACAACATTGTACAAATGGCAACACTTGATCATCAGTATCTCTGATATCTTTTTCTGCATTTCCTGACTTTCTACTGTAAATCACGAGTTTTAAAGCTGATTCACTATTTTTTTTTCTTTTTTGCTGACATTGCCTGATTTTCACTAGGCATAAGGTTGGTTGAGAAACAGATTTGAGAGCAGATCAAACTGTGCTCTCCTCCCTGCAGCCTCACCCGAGCCCTGGTGCAGCACATCAGTCATGACCCCAGATTTTCTCCCAGTGCATAGCCCTAACCAGTGGCAGCTAAGGATAAATCCTGCCTTCCCACCACGTAGCATTCCCTTTGCCTTCCACTGTCTCCTTGTCAGCAGCAGCGAGGGATGGAAGGGACTACAGCATCCGAAATCCCTGCAGAGGGTCTCTCCTGCTCAGAGATGAAGTTGGCAGAGCTGGCATAGGCGATAATTTGCCCTGTCAGGACATAAATTCTACAAGAATAAAGACCTTCAGTCTCAAGGATATCTGTGTATACTTTTCACCAGCACTAAATTAATTTTACAGAATAAAAATTAAAAAAAAAGCCAAAACCTGTCTCACTCTCAAATTCCAGTGTTGAATTTGGCTGTTAGCTGTGACTAAGCTGCCACAACCCCTCCATACACACACATACCTGTATTTAAACAGCATGAGACAGACAAACAGCACCAAACAGGCTTAAACACAAACCAACTCATTACAATTCACTTTGGATTTTCTCCCTCAGCTGCCATAAACACAGTTTAGAAGGATGAATGACTGGCACCAAGGTGATCCTGTCCACATGGGCAGCACAATTGATTCACTGTGTAAGTCACACACTTCATGTATTTTTTCCCCTTTGCTTCTGTGGGAAATGCCCTTGCAATGTCACAAAGGTTATCACAACAGTGCTATTCCCTGTGATGAAAACACTGTCCTGTGCACGGTTGCAATTTGGTGGGCAAAAATGTAGGAAAAACAGATCTCAAACCTGTCAGATGCTGTGAGCCATCACCCTCCATGGCCTGCGTGGGAAGTGGAAACACTGAGTGCTGTTTGGGATGTGGCCTTCTGATTTCAAGCACACACATTTCAACACAACCTGCAGGCTCAGCTGTGAGTTTGAGTGAAGCCAATGGCACCACCATCAAGGGTTTTTTTTCCCCATTGATATTATACTCAGCTTACATCTAACGTATCTAAATAAGACATGTAGGGACACCTGATTTTCCAGAGCAGATCTGACAAACTGTGATGTTTGAAGCAGGAGTTAAAAAGCCTGTGGCAGACCTGGCCAGCTCATAGACAGCACACATCAAAGAAAACCTAAGACAAAGCACTGCCAAAGCAGACACTGAATGCTGACTCTCAGCCCCGGCGGTCACTGTGCCCCTCTGAAATGTGACTTTACCTTGACATAGCTGGCAAATTCTGTCATGCAGGCACTTTTGAAAGAGGTTGTACTAAATACTAGAATAGTTTTGTTAGGAAAACATCCTGCTGATAATTTCCTGAAGAAAAAAAAAAAAAAAAAAAGACCAGATAACAGAACAGGATATCTCCACTCCTAACTTTTATGACTCTGTGGGTACAATCACCGTGGAAAACAGTGGCTCGAGTTCTGCATGGCAGGTCAATGAGCTGTGCACATTCTCAGCTAACCATTTGAATCCTAACAACCCTGATCCGCAGCAGATTAGGGTGAATATAGTAGAGCATTTTGTTTACCACAGCACAAGGAATTGGGACAAATAATTCTGAAGATAGGAGTAACTGGAACATTTATGCTGTGTCTGGAAATGGACTTGGGTGTAAGTATAAAAAATATCAGAATTGTTTTGAAGCTGCACGTAATGAATTGACCTCTGTTTTGGTAAATGCCTAGATACTGTGATGATAAGCAAGCTGTAAGAGAGGAATTCTGCCATTGACCTCAGTTCTTGTGACATGTACTAAAACCACTAATAAACCCAAAGGCTACACCAGCAGATGAAGTGCAGAAGTGGAGTGATGCCGATGATGCAGCTCAAGGGAGCTAGGAGAAGCAGCCTGCCAGGGAAGAGCCCAGGTAAGTGTTGGGTGATGGGATGGAGAGCCAGTAATCTAGGCTTCATGTGAAATCTCTTGAAAGCCTGCTGTCTTTCATGCAGATTGATAGACAGGCTTATGACATGTTTTCTGTATCATGTTTTCTGTATCATACTTTCCTTTCTTCTTCTGTTCTCCTCTTAAGCATAGAAGCCAAAGTAAGCCGTGCTAACCCACTTAACTGCTGGCAACAAAGCAAAAAAAATTATATGGACTCCATAGGTTTCTTCTGCCTCTCACCAGATTTTGATCTACATGTTTTCATTTACAAGAGCTTCAGAAGAAAGTTAAAAAATAAGTGCAGTCTCCATCTTTTACCTGGGCCTGCCACCTGTTGCAGACCTGCTCATTTTCTTACAGTCCCAAAATTATTCTGGAGGCAACTTGACTGTTACAAGGGTGTAGAAACTAAATTCTCCCTTCACACTTTGAGATTCCTACATGGGATTCTTAGGATCCCAGAATCAGGAGGGCAGCAATTCAAGGGGATCAATGCTCCCTACCTAGATGTCAGTGTTAGTTTGTCCCTTAGTTCTTTTCAACTTGGGCTCTAGTGTGCCAGGCAATAGGGATTCCAAGTTTCTCTTTATAAGGCAGACTTTTGGGGCTGTTAGAAGGAAATTCTGAGTGCTTAGGTCTTGATGTGCACCTGAAAAATACCAGCAACTAGTTAAATAGTTTTGAAGTCCTTTGTACTGTGCCCTTCACAAACACCATCTCCATACACTGAAATCTGTAGCAATCTCTAGAGGACATGGAATCTGCCTGCAGTTTCTGTGCTGCTCTGTAATGATCTCTCACAGATCTGTCACAGTTTGACAGATCCTTACTCCACTTTTGTAGTGAAGGCACAGTGGTGATAAAGCAACTAATTCCCAAATAAATGCTATTGGAAGGCTGGGGAAGAGACAGAATGAAGCAAGGAACCGGGTTGTTATCTCATGAACACCCATGCTGCAACAAAGTGGGCTGCTCTGCAGCTCTCTCTGCTGTTCTTTTCCAGGAAATTTCTGTTGTCCCTTCAAATGTGCAAGGACAAGATGGAGGTCCACCCTCACTCGTGGTTCTCCCCACGCTTGCCACACATTCCCAAGCATACATTACAGCCACTCCCAAGCTAGAAGCACACATCTAGCTGTGCCAGCTAACTCAGGATGGCAGTGCCAACGGGCTCAGGTGTGTGAAAGGGACATCACCCCACTGAGAGCCCAGGTTATTGTTCAGTAGCAAGGTACAAAGTAAGAGAGTAGCAGGCCCTGGACCAAGCTCTCATGTGAAAGAAAAATGGCATGGCTGAATCTCACAGCACTTATTTATATCTTCTCCCTTCTTTTTCTTTTTCCCTCTGTCACACTGATGGACTGATGCAGACTGACACTAGGCTGTGCAGCAATGTTCTTTCACTCAGGCCTGTCATTGATCTTGCCTCTAGGGCTCTCCTAGTACAGCAATTTCCAGAGGTTTTACCAAATGGGCTGTTTTACAGACAGTCAACAACTTAGGGCAAAGAGCAGGAAAAATCGCTGAGGATCATTACATATCACAGGCAGACAGATGAGGAGCCTAAATGCAAACCCATAACAGCTGCAAATGAGAAGTGAAAGGCAAATGAAAACAGACTTTTGAGAAAAAGTAAATAAGGCTTTATGATGTCAATCTGATTGGAAACAAACATGCAAAGGCACTAGCAATAATCAGGCATTATAATTTGCAGCCAAGCAGCACCAAATCCATTCCATCTTTGCTCAGTTGTTGAGCATATATTTAGACTGAGTGTTTCCACTGCCAGGTCGCCTGGGCCTGACCCAAAGAAACACACTCATACAAAACATCCCATTGGACTCATCAGTATCTTCCACAAAAGAAAATAAAATCAATTTGTTCTACACCCTCTAACCTTTGAATGTGACATGCAAATACTAGCAAAGGAGGTATACAAATGAGAGAAGCATTTTCACCAGCTTTATAGGGGCACAAAATGATGGTGTGAGTTTCAGCACAGCATGGAGAATTAAGGCTTCTGCTGGCAGTGGAAGGTCACCTAGAAATGCTCCCCCCGACTCTGCTCAGAGGAAGCTGAAAACAGGTCAGGCTTTATTTGAAGAGCATTAAGCTGTGGGTGACTGGGATTGCTGATGTCTTTCAGGTGAAACAAGGTGCTGTTCTACCCATCCTAAGTAGTGCCCAGGGTGTATGATCACAACAGTCTGTGGGCTCAGTTTCTGTGTCCAAAAAACACAGAGAAAATTCTGCCAGAAGCAGCATCTGGTCAGACACACGTAGCTCTACACAAAGATAAATGTATATATATCAGCATATAAATGTGTATGCATGCATACACACATATGAATGTACTTTTACATATACAACTACATTTTTTTATGTCTGCATGCATGAGGTTTCACGTGCATTACTAGAAAACTCTTACTAGAGAAATAGCTAGCTTTTATTGAGGTGTCAATCAAAGCCTAACAAAGCCAAAAGATGTAAAAGTCAGGCCAGTGTCATAGGTCTGGAGGATACATCATGACAGGCTCATGCTCTTGCTTGCTGAAGCACTGCCCTGCTTGCTGCTGCTAAAGGCTTTGCTGGGTGAAGCAGTCACTCACAGCCAAGGAAAGCTGTTAGTTTGGGGGGCTGTTCCTCAAGTATGCATGGGTATCTGCATCAGCAAGTCCAGAACAAGTCTCAGTGGATTGGTTTCACTCAGTAGCTCAGTTAAGAAGGGCAGCCCATGGGATATGAGTCATATTGGCTCCACCTTTTCATCCTCAGAAGCTTCAGTACTCTAAAGTCTACTCTTACAGCCGTGTTCACAAGCATCTTGTTTTCCTTTTCCCCCACCAGGGAGGATAAAGAGCTCAAGAAGATGCTGCTGAGCAGCCTGATTCAGACATCTGGATGTGGTGCTGCTCCTTCAGGGCTTCTTTCAGAAACAGCAGGGAGCACAGCACAGCTCCATCTGCCAGCCTTGTGCCACATCAGTGCTCACATATGTTGCAAGAGGGCAGTTTGCTCGTTCTCTGGAGCCTGAGAGAATCAGCAAGGACAGCAAAGGAGGCAGACCAACATTTGCAGATGGTGTCACTACGCCTCCCAGCCTTCTAGAGGGGCTAGGATTGTTTAGAATGCTTCCTGCCATGCTGTTTGTCCGTCCATCTCCACCTCAGGATGTCAGCACACAACTGCTGAGATGCACCCAGAGCACGAGGAATGATTTCTCCAAGGCTAGGCTGAAGGGACTGTATCTCTACAACTACATGCCAGACCTGTAAGCGCATCAAAACTGGAAACTAATTCTGTCAGATGGTCAGCGATGAAAGGAGGCACAATGTTGCTTTTAAAGACACAAGTAAAAGAGGAAAAGAAACAAAGCTGAATAAAATATTCAGTATGATGGTATCTCCTTACTTCTCAAGAAGGTTTCTATCCCCTCACCTAAGTAAGGACAAGTCAGGAAAGATATCCATCTATATAATACTTCACTTTGTACTCCCAAGACCCTTCTGCTCCCAATGGTAGCAGTATCCCCACGTCTCTCCCACACAAAAAATCCTCCCAGTTTCACAGGAGATACAAACCCTTCACCTCTCACTAAATATGCATGCCAGGGGTTATCAAACTAAGGGTCACTCTCAGTGCTAACAATGGGAAAAAATATCAAGCAGTTACTAAAGCAGTAAATCTAATCACTTGGCAATTGTGTTCCTCGGTTTCCAAGCCCCCCAGCAGATTCCTGATATATTCCATATTTCACTCTTTATTTTGTTTTCCATTTTGCAAAGGACAGGCTCTGAACCAGTATGAAGAAAAACAACTTTCCCGCTCCCCCTCCCCCCCTATTTTTTTCCCCATGCTATCTCTGCTCCAAGTCAGGCCAGGTAGTGCTTATCATTTCCTCTGCACAGCAAACACCAGGGTGCATGCGTTTCCTGCTGGCCAGTCCTAAACTGTGAGCTGACATTGTTTTCAAGGGCCCCCTCTCTTAGAGGCAGGAGCAGCTCTGCTGCACAGCTCTTCCTGTTGATGTCAGGCTCCTCTTCCTCCTAAAGCAAATGGGCTTCCTGACAGCATCTGTGTCCTTTTCCATGAGGACTAGCAAGAACCATTTTCCTTCACAGTGGCCGGGAAAGAAAAAAAAAATATATAGTACTGGAGAAAGGGATGTAATAGGGAGGAGCAGGGGTGGATGGGTTTTTTTCCAAGTAGTCTTGGAGGACATCTGGGGTCCCTCTCAATGAGGAGGAGAGAGAAGAGATAAGAGGTCAAAAAAACCACAGTAATATGTTAGGGATGCTGGTGTTGCAAGTATCAGAAAATCACTTATTATCAGAGAACATCAGAGACTAATTACAGCTGCCGATTTCCCACTGCTAAGGAATGTAAGCTCACAATAGAATAGCTACAGCCACAGCCCCTGCGTTCCAGCAGCTCTGTCATAAACTGTGGGAAATGCCAAGACCTTTACACCAGACTATTGCCTTCCTTTTTGTTCTCTCAAATGGAGGAATCACTACCACTGCCAGCGCTGTTTCATCAACAGTGGGGAAAATGGGCGACAAATGTGCAGAACACAGCTCACACCAAGCTGAATCACTTCAGCTCCACAGACTGCCACTGTGTGTGCCACTGCCACAGCAGAGAAGAGGAAACCTAACCAGACATCGCTTCAGGCCTCCCCTAGCCCGTGCTATTCAAGGTTTGCATTTGTCCCGTCAGAGAAGCCGATGGGCTTGTCCCATCTCCCACCAGGAAGTCTGCAGTTTGCAGCACAGCACAAAAACAGTCGTGGAGCCTGTGGCTACAGGGGCACACAGCAGGGCAGAGCACGGCCAGTCAGGGCAACAGTGCTGCACTTTGAAGGAAAGATTTCCACCACGAGGGTCCCATGGCCTCCTGCACAGAGCAAGGGGTTGGGTCCCCTTGGGACATGCAACCCAGCAAGAAAGGGTTTCCCTTGACAGGGGAAATAGAGCCTCCAGCATTTTCTATACCACATCCATACCACTGTAGCCAAACAGGTGGGTGAGGAGGTGTTTGCTAAGGGATGCACAACATTAACCAGAATAGGACCTGTCCCTTAGCAGACTGTCTAGCACTACTGCTCCTAATGGTCCTCTGGGATGAGTCACAAGTATATATCAATCAAATATACTGTTGTCATGCCTTTTTTTTCTATCTATGGCCTAATCACATTCCTGTGAAACTGTAGACACTAAGCAAAGGACTATACTTCCAATTTCTGTCCATAAATTGTCACAGAGGCTGACAAAATTATTCCAGCTGTATGCAACTGTTGTCAACAGCAGATGTGGAAGTCTGGAAGAGCCAGCAGAGCTGCAAGAGAGTGAACTGGGGCTTAGTTTTCCTCACCAGAAGAAATTCTTACTGAAGGTGCAAAATCTTGATGGCTGGTGAGGGTGTAAGATGCAAAGGAAAAAAGCCCACCTACATTCTCCCAGCAGGAGCTGGCCAGGGCTGCTGAAACTTGCAGTGCTGACCCTGGAGCAAGCACTCCCAGGCATGGAGGGTGCACCCACCAATAGCTGGAGGCGTGCCAGTGCTCACACATGACAGTGGGATGGGGGACCACGAGCTGCTCTGGAAGCAAAACCTCCCTTGGATGAAGGGTAGCACAAGGGACACCAACTCCACTGAGCCCGCATCTTCCTGTCGCTCTCTTCCCCTCTCTGAGCACTGCCTGCTATTCGTGAATGAATTACCACAATCCCTCTTAAGCAGTGCACTAACCAGGAAAAGGGCGTGGGGATTATTAATGGAAAAATCCTTGAGTCTTTCAGCCCTGCAGTGTGGCTACAGTTACAAGGAAAACAGGATACCATGCCGCATATGGGGAGGAGGAAGAGAAAAGGAGCAGAAACTCCAATGACCTACAGGGATTAACTAGCAAGGAAGAACAAAGAGCTGGGGGTAAAGAGGCACAGCTGGCCCAAATGACCAGGAGAGAAAAGAAGGCACACAGTAGTGGTCTGCACAGGGGAGGCAGAACATCGGGGGAAGAGCTGCTTCTGGGTGAGCGAGGGCTTGCAGCTAGGAGTGAATGAAAATGGGAGAGGATATTATTAAAGAGCAGGGAAAACCTCCTAAGACTGAGACACAGTACTGTGCAGAATTGCCTTCTCAGGGAGAGGTGGATATGCAAAATCCGTCAGGAGATCACTCTGAACAATGGTTCTGCACCAGCCACCGAGACAATGCAAAACCATCTCACCGGCCTTCACATGGCATTATCAGGTGATGCCTTTCAAGCCACAGAAAGACTCCCTGGAAGAGTTTCCTTTGTTAAAGGAAAGCATAAGTGCCAGCACTCACTACAGCAAGGGACAACCACAACCAGCAGCTGGAGTTTAAATTGGATACTAAGGCATGTGGGAAGAAAGGCCACTTGAAAATTATCCAGCTGAAAGATTTTCCAGTGGGAAAGTGTGCGATTCACAAAATCAAAATGTTTCACCAGAATGCATGGATTCTGTTCAGTTTTTCGACCAAATACTCAAACAGACTGTTTCTAGAAGGTTCACTACTTTATCATTATTTTTAACATAATTAAGCCTTTTGGAGAATTATTATTTTTATTTTTAGGGGTAATTATTTTTAGGGGTAGTTTTTCCTTTTTAATTCCAATTCTGAATGAAAGAAGTCTTGTGGTAGGGGAAGATGGAGTACAGTACAGTGTAAAACAGGAACAAGCTCCAATGGCTGGACACCGAGTGATATTATCAATGCCTGTCTAGCGTTTGCTCCTCCCTGTACACTTCTGAGGATGACAGCACTATTCCTTGCAAGATGAAGCCCAAAATATTGCATGTGTTTCTCGTCAATGAATGAGAAAAAAGGAGGTGAGTGTCCTACGGTTTGCTTTCCAAACCTCAGGACACAAAAACCCCTCCTTTGAAAACTTGCTTGTATGTCACGTCCCCCATTGTGAGGATAAAACCTCAGCACGGTCTCACAAAATGTGCTCCGCTTCTGTCAGCAAAAATCTAAGCCCTCGGCAAGGAGCCATGAATTAACAGAGGATAAGGATCACTCTCATCTCATAGGTGCAAACAGGAGAAACAGAAATGATTTGGCAGCCTGAGTCATGCACTGAGATAGTGGAAGACCTAAGGTTAAGAGCCAGTTTTCTTGTATCGCAACTCCTGGCAAATAGAAACTTACATTCAAAAATTCAAAAAAGTTGGTAAAGCATTCAGAAGTTGCAACTGGTTTGTGAGAATCACTGACACAAAGTTGAGTTGAAAATCTCATGCAAATGTGTTTTTCTGGAAAAAAATCAATTTGCCCCACCCTTCCACCAAACCAGAAAGAATGTCCCTACCCAAAATTCTACCCTAAACCTGAACATTCAGGCTAAAACCTCAGGAGATTTGAATCAGAGATCACTGACCAGATGGTCAGAGAAACCTTTTGGGTTTTTTGTCCTAGAAGTCAGTTTGTGCCAAAAGACCAGATTTCAGTAGCCCTGTGCCTGGGAATGTTTGGAACTGGTCCTGTGCTTTGTGGCTTGGTGTCACTTCTGTAATTCTTTCCTTTATTTTTCCTCTTGAATGGTTGTCTCATAACTGAATACCACAATAATAGTAAGAAGCTACCAAGGGGTCATCTAGGGTGAAACTGTAATATTTCTGATTATTTCATGGAAAGGAGGTTGGGGGATGGTTGAGGAGAGGCCTGAATTCCTTGGAAAAGATGCTCTGTCTGCATATCAGTTATACTACACTTCTTGCATTCCTTGTCTACTGACTTCCTCCATCCCCTCAGCTACCCATTGTTTTCCTTTTTTTACCTTTCATTCTGATTTCACAGCACACTCAGTTTTCAGCATAATTTTCTTTCCCTGGAATTCCGACTCAAGCCCCACCTTTGGAACCTGGATGGAAGTTTAAAACCCCTCCCCAGCAAAAAGGCACTTGGATCTGGCATTTGCAATTCAGGCTCATATCTTCCAACTGCAGCTCTAAACTGCATCAAAGACTTTTGTTCCTAGCTTTTGTTCCCAGCTTTTGTTCCCTTCTCTGTTCCCTTGAAATGTCAGCAAACATGACGGCTTTGTTGATGCTGTCAGGGTGGTCTGACCACTTCCCACGCTGGGCATGCGGATTGGGTAGCTCTGGAGCAGTCAGCAGTTCACTGGGCGTCTCTTCTAGGATGTTGTTGTTCCTGACACCAAGGCAGTGCCCTGAAGCAGCAACATTGCCATGAAATCAACAGAAAACAAATCCACCTCCAGCTTCCCTGGCTCGCACAAGGACATGCAGACTGTTCCAAACAGGCAGCTGCTGATGCTACCAGGCAGACAGGAAAACCATGCTGGGGGCTCAGGGCACTCCCTGGATATTGGGATGGATACCCACCCCTTCAGACACATTCCCTGCTTTGTCTGGAGGAAGACTCCAAATATATGAATTACTGCTGCCTCCTGAGCCAACAGACTGCAGGGCTACCAGAACTCAGATCCCATAACTGTTCTAGCTCTGCTGACTTCCATGTGGAAATGGCTTCTCTCAGATCCAAGGGTATGAGTGCCAGGGTAGGGATGGGCTGGTGGCCAGGCACATCCTGCCCCAGAGACCTCCTTAGATGCCCCCAGGACTGCTCTGAGATGACCTGGAACCCTCTTGACCCATGTTTCTCCTTGTAAGTTTGCAGGAGAGTCTGTGTTGAGCCCAGCAGGCTCTGCCTGACCTCTGGGAACTGCCTGTAAATTGTGTCTGCCTCCTGTCACATCATTCCAGGGCAGAGTTCTTGGAAGGAATGGGGAAAATCAGCTGAGTCAACTACCAACCAGAGGCCATATTTTTCTGCCCCATCAGAGGAAATACTTTTAACCTGCACTGCCCAGTAAGGATTGCCCTAGCATTGGTCCTCAGCCCACCTGAAGTGTTTGTACCAAGGAGGATCTTCAGGGCTTCCAGGGCTTTTGGCCTGCGCTCTCTCTCTGCTTTGCCTACAAATATGCTGCAAAATTTTGGTCATGGCCTCTCAGTTGTTCTGAAATAACATGTTTGGCTTCAGCCTGAGAAGCCTGAGCAATGCTGCTCTCCTGCAATTTCCTGGGAAGCATTATGGTAAGGGTGTGATCCAATTTAGGAATCAGCTGAGGCCCTTCCTGCTCTCTGCTCTGCATCTCTCAGGTACAGTTGATCTTTTCCTATCACAATGCTTTTTCCCACTCTTTATTATCAATTAATTTTCTTCAATTACAGTAAAAAGGGACCCTGGCCAAATAGGAATTTTGCTGCAAGTTTCACAAAAGAGCTTACTTGTCATCAGCTGGGTTTCATTTAAGGAAGGTCATTCTGTGTCAAGCACTCTCAAAACAGACAATGCCTTGTCTCCAGGTCTCCAAAACTTTCCATTCAGATGCTGTCACTGAAGCTTTCAACTTGAGCACTCCTCTGATCCATATCCAGCCTCACCAAGAGTTTCTCAGCAATCTGAGCAGTGTCCTAGGCCAACACAACCTACTTCTCTTGGATTCTCTTGGATTCTCAACATCTTCTTCAATGTCAACTGCAGAAAATTACAAGTCTACCTTCTGTTGACAAATCCACCTAAAATTTGGTTCTTTTTTTCATTCTTGGCATCAGTTCTGGTTGCATTCCTTGGACTTCCCTGGAATTAATTCATGGCTCACTGTGGTAGCAACAGGGAAAGTGTTGATGTTGCAGAAACACTTTGTCACAAGAGAGATTTGCAAGTATCCCCATCACACTTTTGATCTGCTGTTTCACTAACCTAAATCATAAGCCCCTTTATGGCTGGGAATACTTTCTGTATATTCAGAACTGAATACTTCCATACTGGTTGGCTGCAGTATCCCAGATTTATACTAGTATCACTGATGTCAGAGTCTGGCACCATGCCATGCAGGCTGTGCTTCTGGAGGAGCTCAGTGGTAAAATGCAGTATGCCTGAAATGGAGGCAAGGAGTCAGAGGGCTACAAAGTGCTGGAAAAACTTTTCAGAGCCACAGTAACGAAATGAAGACTCTCTTTTTCTGACAGCATAAAAATTCCTTAAACTGCTTGTGTCCCTCTGCGAGACACTCTGTGTATGGAGTGCTGGAAAGGACACACTGAGGGACAAGAGCCCCATGCTAGGGAAGGTTTGTAGCACAACGTACAGACAAGGAATATGTTCCTAGCTGGATCCCTTGGCTTGTACAGACCTGCTCCATCCACACTGCTCTGCACATCCCCTTCTACTCCACAGCTTCATGTAAAAGAGGATGCCAGGAAGGGGACATTCAGTGAGGCCACATGTGCCTCTGGCCCGCCTGTGCAGCGGATGAATGGAGTTGCAAGGAAATACATCAATACAAACCCATGAAGTGCAGATACAGCTGCCAAGGTCTAAAGACCAGTGCCCTGGTCCCCTAGGAATAGATGGCCCCAAGTAGAGACTGGTTTCACATACAGCATTCACGTCATCCCAGTTCCTAGGACGACTCTGGGAAGACATGGGAGACAGTTGTATGAATCCTACACATAATGCATTTTCCTTGATCTGAAACACTGAGCATGATGGCATGATTCAGCTGCATAACCTGGTTCATTAACCAGTTGGTTTTGCAGTATGCTAGCAGATATTTGGATGGATGATGTCTTGTTGGACTAGGAATGGAAGGGGAGATGGCAAAGCAAGTGGGAGTCACAATCAGGTGTACACAGGCAAGCTTGTCCTGCTCAGAGAAAACTAAGAAAACTAAGGAAAAGTTGCAAAAGATAGTGGTGTTCTCAGGAAATCCAGTTTTGAATCTGGCTTGCCTCACCCTGACCTGAGACTCCTTTATAAATTGCATCAGGAAGGCAGCACTGGCCAACAGAACACAACAGCTAATCATAAAATGCGAAGAATATCTATTATGTGCTCAGCTAGTGACATTTTAAAGCCTATAATTTTTTGCATCTGCAGTCTCCTGGCCTGTAGTATTTATTCTCTTTTCCCTTGGAGCCAAGCTAGAGACAGACTCAGATAAAAATTCTGCAGCTGAACACCCTATATTTCAGGGAAATTGAAGTCAGGCATCTGTACTTCAAATTCTACCCTGATCAGAGTGATCTGAGAAGAATAAGTTCAGTAAATGAATAGGGCTTCAGAGAGGCATCTTCATCTCCAACTTTGGCTGAGACACAGCAAGGGCCAGTGTGAGAGCTCCAGAGTGTAATCCAGCAGGCTTCTGAGATATGCAAAACTCAAGTGCAACTCAAGTCAGCCTTGTGGGCCTGCAGACCTTTGTAGACAGCAGGCACAAGGTCGGTTTCTTTTGACTTCAGATTTTGCTGGGGAAATTTCTTAACTTCAATTTATTAGCACTTGTGTAATGTCCGTCCTCCTTTACACAAAAGCCTGGGCAATCCTGATAGGAACCTTTACAGAGGGTTTGAAAAAGAGCCATTGGAAAAATACAAATTCAGGAAACAGGAATGTAACAACCTCCTAGCACAAAGGCAAAAGTCATTGTGTGCACACAAATTTAGAAGCAGCAATAGCAAAAAACTTTGAAGGAAAACAGCAGTGATTTCTATTATTGCCTTATATGAGTTCAGAATGCTACAAAGTTAAACAAAGCAATTATAAAGCTGGGTATTTAAAAATACCTAATGTTTCATAGTCTTCTTTGAGATGAATCAGGTATCTAAACATCTGGGGACTGCAACATCCATCAGGAAACACAGACAGATGAGACACATCAAGACAGGAAGGTTTAGGGCTGCCATTGGAGAGACAAGGAACAGCAGGAGATTCCTGCAGCTTCTTTTGGGTCAGAAATGTTAGTTCTACATGAATGTGTACACTAAACAAATAGAGGAAGAAAAAGAGAGAGCTAAAAAAGGTCTTTGCAAGTCTCCTGCTGTTCTGTGTCTTTCTCACTTTGCTCTGATCTCTCTGTACATGTCATTGGCTGGCAGGATGACTACTTCCTGATTCATGATTTCATATTTAATTCTTTCTATATAAAAGGAATTTAAAGGAAATTATTACAAATAGTTTGGCCACTCTGCATCAAGTCCCTGGAAACTATTTCTTTATCCCTGATGTTTTCTTTTTCCCTCCTTTTCTTCTTTTTCTCCTTTAAGAGAAGAGCTAGATGCTTTCCTAAACACTTTCCAGACTTGAGCTATTCACAGATTGCATGTGAAAGGCAAACACAGCCCAGGCCTGGAAGAAAGACTCTCTCATGCTGGTCACCCCAGTAGCTTGGGGCGTTGCAGGCGGTGTCCTCAGCAGCATTTCCTTTCAGAGAGCTGTGGCTGCATGAAAATGCTTTGGGTGTAGCAATCCTGTGCTCATCCCACAGGCACTTCATGAAAGAGGCAACTGTTCCATGTTGGGAATTCAGAGAAACCTCTGGCCAGCAGTGGCTGCTGGAGGCATCCTGATTAAAGCCCCATTGTTTTGCCCACTCCAGCTAAACTGCTCCCTGATGAAGCCCCTGTCTGTCCAGTGGTTTGGGAAGAAGCAAATAAGTAAATAAAGTCGTTGCTGGGAATAACAAAGACTGGAGGAAGCAAGAAAAGAGGAAGCAACCAAAGAAAAAATCCTCTAATGCACAACATTTCTCAAAGGCACATGTCCAGGAATTGGGTTTCTGGACTGTGTTTCTTTTGTCTTTCTGACTCCTAGATCTTGCTGTACTAAGGGCTTTGAGACACTAACAAACACTTTGCAAACACAAGAAGGGGTGTTGCAGGAAAAGGGCGTTGAGATCATACTTAATCAAACTTCCTTACATTTTGATAGCTACAGTACTGCTGTACAAGTCAATCATCTCTTTGCCTTTGCAGTTCTCCACAGCCAACACAGCTGAGCCACACACTTCAGGCCATGACCTGTATCCCGATTTTAGTACATGGCTGACATGTTTCAGAGGGAAGAAAACTCCAGGCTAAGTTCATATTCTTGCATAGATGTGTCTCAAAGGAGGATGAACTGAATGATCTAAAAGCATGACCTTGCTGGAGATTGTAAAATCTGAGAAATTTTGATTCATAGCACAGGCTGCCAAAGCAAAGGAAGCTGAAGCACTGCATCCTTCAGCAAGTGATGAAGATGAGCACATTTAAACATTAAGTATTGAAAGCTTATCCAAGGGAGGCAAAGCTGCTCTTGTTCACATCCATAGACTTTGGAACTAACCAGAGACTGAAGCTCATTTTAACATCAGTTAGGCGCCAAAGGGGAATGCAAAACTGCAGTTAGCGGATGAAAAAACTACGTCACTTGCAATGTAGTAACTCAATGGCATGTCTTTTGCACTTCATAAAACCAAGCCTGTTTCAAGGGCTGAAAAGAGTCAGAAATGATTGTTTTACCTCTTGCTCTGTCTCACTTTTGGGTAAAAATCTGGAAGAGGGATTTTTGATGACAAGAGTGGTCGACACATTGAGCATGTTCCTTTACTCCAGCTGTCTGTACCCAGAACAGTGTCTCTCATTCAGTTCCACCCCTAATAACAAAGCTGCCAGGACTTTGAATTTTGTTCCCTCTCTCTTCCACCATTCATTAGCAGTCTCCATTTGTTCCAATACAGTCAGTTTTGCCCTCAGACTAGTTTTTCCAACCTTCACCTCCTCCCTTTCAAGCATATTGGAATTTCCTCGCATGCTTTTCTCCATTCTACTTTGGCCCTTATTCCCCTTTCCCATCCATTTCCTCCAGTGTCATTTTCCATTTCTCTGCCACACTTCTTTCCTCCCAGCTGTTTCTTTGGACGCATAATCATGAACTTCTATCCATAAATTAAGGTTGGGTCTGGTCCCAAAATCAGAATCAACTGAAGTTGCTGCAGGCAACTTGTAAGGGGCAGACCTATCCATGAGTCAGTAATGAATCCATCCCATGGTGTGCAAAGGGAAAGCTGTGTTATTGCATATTCTCCCTTCTAAATCAGAGACTATAAAATGAAGATTGCAGTCATGCAGAAATACTTTGTAGCATTTTTTTTTTCTGCTTAGTTTCCTTTTTTTTTTTTTTTTTTTTTTCTTTTTTTGCAAGATTAGCAGAAGCATCCTGGCCAAGTTCCAGTCTAGGGTAATCTCTTCTGCTATTTCAGATCCATGCTGCATTGTTTTTTCCATTTTCTAACCCCAGAGGTTAGATGGTAAATGGTTGCCATGTTCTCTTCAAAGCTAGATTGTCATGTATCGGGGCAGAAGCCTCACCAAGCCAGAACAAAGAACTCTGGAACACAATGCCACCCTGGTTTTCCTCACATCTCCCTCAGAGGCTCTTGGTATGGAACCTGCTGAGACAGGAAAGCTGAGTGGGCCCAATCCTTTCCTGCCCCCCACTCTCACCCAATGTGTCACTCTCCAGAGCTGCAGAAGCCCACTCTTCAGTATTGGGCGATGAAAGCAGCTGGGACTCTTCCTATTTAATAACAACAATAATGAGAGCTTTGCACCGAAAAGAAGGTGACACCAGCATCATTTAATCACTGAGGGAGGTAGGATATAGAAAAAAAAAGAAGTGCCCTAAGGTCTCTCATTGAGCCAGGCAGTGGCAGGAGCAGAGCTTGCCATGGCCTGTGGCACGCCACAGATGTGACTCATGCCACCTCCTTCATGCAATTCAAACTCCAGTTCAATTCAGCCTTCACAGGGCACAAACGCTGGAATGCAAAGAGAAAAGCACAAGGTGTGCTTCTAAGCTGCTTACATCTCCAGCAGGTCCAAAACCAAACCAGATGAGGGATACAGGCAGCCAAGCTGAGGCTGCAAAATCTCACTCCACAGGTGAACACCCATGCTCCCTCTCCTCAGCACAGGGCATGGAGAGGGTGGCACTGCCCGGGGGGCACACGGAGCACTTCCCAATATTTCAGTCAACTGCGCCACCGGTAGCTCACGAAAGCGCTCAGCCAAAACTGCTGACACGTGTCAAATTCCCCAAGCAGCATTACTGGGCCAGCCAAGGGAGTTTGAGGAGCCATCTGGCCAGGGACATGGAGCCCACGTGTCAGGGAGTAGCCTCTTGCTTCCAGGGCTGAGATAATTGGACATTGTTCAGCCTCTGAATCGCGGCTCTGTTGGACTGTGGGCTTGTCTCGTTGGGACGAGCTAATTACCATGCAAACTGCTGAGGGGAGGAGGGGGTCAGGGATGGCCCTCACCCTTCTTCTGCCCCATAACAAACAGGAGGGTTTTGTGCCCCCACAGCGCCCCAAAGCAGAGAAGGGAGAATGGGTGGGCAAGGGGAGGTGAAGGGAGCGACCTCCTGAACATTTCCCATTCAAACACAAACACAGGCCCCCATGTCACACCCGGGAGGAGATTTTCCTGCTGCACACAGAGTTTTGTTTGCAGTTTGCAGTTTTTTGTTTGGGAACCAGCAAGGAGACCTCAAAGTTGCCCAGAGATCTCAACAGCTCATGATGCCATGCTTCCTCATTCCCTTCCTTGTCCCACACCAGCCAAGGGGCTGTTTTACACCACCACAGCCCAGCCAAGGAGCTGAAACTACTGCAGAGACAGGGCTGCATTGTAAGCCCCAACCTCCACCCTGCCATCGCCACGAGGTAAAGTCAGCACCACTTCTGCTGCCTCCACTTTTCAAGAAGGCAGGACTGGGGAAAAGGATAGAATTGAGACACATTACAAGCCAAAGTATCTTTCCTTAAGCACAAGAATTGATGTCAGGTGCACCTGCACTGTTCCTTGAATCACAAGTATTCAAAATCTCTTCATACCCTGCAAACATGTTCTGTCAAGAGGCAGGAACACATTTTTCTAATTTTTCCCATTCTCCTAAAGAAAACATGCACGTGTCTTTCCCCTTTTTCTACCAAAGCTCAATTAGATTTGCTTCACAGGTATATAATGTTGCAAAGAAAAGCCTTGCAGTCACCCTTTGTCCATCCACTAAATCCTTTCACCATCCTGCAGTGAGTTCAAATCTGTAGTAAGAGATGCATGAAAAATCCCAAGCAGGGAACCATCATTAGGGCAGGGATAAGCCTCTAAAGCCCCTAGGATCCAGAGCTGCAGATCACATCTGTTGAATGCCCAAGAGCTAACATCAATAATTTAATGAGCGCCTTACATCCTGAAATATTTCACAAACTGCAAAAACAAGACTCACTCCACCCACCGCTAGGCTGGGAGGTGGCAGCTGTTGAGCCAGGCAGAGCAACACTACGTGACAGTTGAGGATACTGGATAAAAAAA
Source organism: Thryothorus ludovicianus (assembly GCA_013397245.1). NCBI lineage: Eukaryota > Metazoa > Chordata > Aves > Passeriformes > Certhiidae > Thryothorus > Thryothorus ludovicianus. The sequence continues at coordinate 971,304 of VZTB01009267.1, forward strand.
CAAATCCTAGCTCCAGCAGAAATTGCTTCTGCGAAGGAAAAGACACAGAACAGCATGTGCATGTGTAAAAGAGACCCTATCTTCTAGGAAAGAAAAATATAAACTAGGGGTTTTTTTAAATATTGGGGGGTCCTTGTTTTACCATATGCCCAAATGGCAACATTTCCTCAAATGATGCCAAGACAGCAACTTGACTAAGCTGATACTATGCTTGCCATCTTCTGAATCACCCACCCCATTCCTGTAGCAGATTTTTTTGGGCCACTCCCATGCAAGTGCTAACCAGACATAAACCTGCTTGGGGTGTAATTGCTGCAAGCGTGGCTTAAAGCTGAACAGCGGCACACTTACTGAGCTGAGGGGCCTCAGTAGTATCCAGTTAATCTTCTCAAATCTCATTATTGCAGCAGAGTGACAGATGGGCACTTTAGCAGGATAGAAATGAGGACTAATTAGGACTCCTAGCCCTCCTTTGTGTTTGTCACATCGGTTCCTCCCCGCCTCTAGCAGGTTTGTGAGCAGTGATGGAGGGCTGTCTCAACCACCATGTTCTGCCTGCCACCCTGAGGAGGACAGCAGGCACTGGGTCACCTACACCCACCTGATCTACAGACAGGGCTACATGGGGTTCCATTCTTTATCTAGGTTCTGGCAAGTGTGGAGAGTGACCCCAAATTGAAATTACTGGGATAAGGAACTAAGTTTCCTGGCTCAGCCCCTGTTTGTGGCTTTACACAGCGAACCTTAGGCAGCAGTATGTAAGTCACTGTAGAGTCAGGGGCAGAGAATGATGGACTCAATGGATCGAGACCAGCTCTTCTCATTTACTGCTCCTAAGCCTGCCTTGGGCACAGAGCGTGATGTATTGACTTTGGCAACATGTGCATACTGCCATCCTGGCAATAAAGTTATCGAAATGGAGGGAGACGGGGAGGGGAGCACAGGGGGAGGTAAAAAATACAACTAAATAGAGGGAACTGAAAACACTCGAGAGAAAGGAGAATCTTTCACACCCCCTCTACACCCCTGAGCCATCACCTCAGGCCAAACCCCATGCTCTTCTTAGAGATTCCAGGATATTTGTTTTAACTTTTTTTTTTTTTGCTGCATTCCTCCTTGTTATACTTCTGGTTTCCAGTCGGGACTGGAATGGAGAGAACAGGATTACAGAAGGAAGTCTGTTGCTCTATTTTTTTTTCTTGATTAGAAGCAGAAGATGCAATAAATCTCACAAGAGAGTTTGTTCTCATTTAGCCTCTCATGTATCTGAAATTACCTGACCAGAACAAGGGTAAGGAAAATGCACTACCAATTGAAACACACTGAGAAGATAAAAACAGAAAGAGCAAAATGGTGAAGCTGTTTCCCTCTCTAATTTAGCACAAAGAAAGTCAACAATTCAGTCCCACTGATAGCTTATTTATTTCACACAAATTGCAGCACAGATGCGAGGGCTCGAGAAGGAAGCTCACCCTGCCTCATCACACCTCTGAACCTCCTGAGGTGTGGCTGCCACCAGCAGCAGCAGCAGCTCTACAATGGGAGAGGAATAGAGAAACCAGCACAAGGTGCACGTGCAGCAGAGGGTTTTCCATGTGCTGGGTGGCTCTGTTGTGCTGCCAAGCTGCCTGTCTGCAACAGGACTGACAGTCACATTCACTGCTGAGATGGTAAGTGCAGAATGCCAACGTATCAAAAATATCCCAACTGAAATATTCAGCTGCAGATAAACACACACACACATACACACAAACACACCCTTCCTCCCAGTGTCCTGCCTGCTAAATCAGCATTTTTTGATGAGCCAGTGAATATAGATGGTGAGTTCAGGCACAGATCCAGTCTGGATTCTTAGACTTGCATCCCATGTGTATAGAAAGTTTGCGAGCATGTTCAGCATCTTTCAGGTAAAAAGGCAGTGATACGTGCTGCTGTGTTCAGTGAAAACCAACAGTGGCATCCTTTAAATGAAGTCTGTATTGGAGACGCTGACCTGGTCTCCTGTCTGATGCTCTTCAGGAAATAAATTACACAACTTAGTTACATCAGGAATGTTTCCTGGCCACTTGGATGTTTAATGCCTTAATCTAGAGATTGAGATATAGCTCCTATAACCACTTCCTCATGTGACAGTATCTAATGACATTACAAAACAAAATATATGCAAGTTTCCAGATTGGAGAGTGCAAATAAAGGGCATGAGATTTAAAGTGAGTTTTGCATTTGGTTTGGCATTTATTTTTTGTTCTTTATAGAACTAAACAAAGCCTCCTGTTCCAGATGATAAATCTCCACGCTGCTCCTGGCCCCAGAGAGCACAGGAGATAATAGCATTTCCAAAGGCATTTAGTTAGCTGAGCCCTGAGTGTAGAAGAGGGCAGTGAGGAGCTGGAGATAAATTGCTATGAACTCAAGTCAGCTGCTGCTCAGGGCATATTTCTAAGAGCAGCAGACACAGCTGAGAATCCTGCAAAGGCATGAGAGTTTCCCCTCCCCTTGCTGGATCCCTGTGCAAGAGATGTCACACAGCTCCTGCTCCCCTTATTCCCAGTGCCTTTCTGCTCTCCCTTGTTGCCATAGAGGCTGGTATCTGCAACTCAAAATGTGATGCTCCACTTGTGAGAGTGGGTGGAGAAAAAGCAAGATTTGCATTATTAATCATTTCCCCCACGGTATCCATTTTGGCAGCAAAGTTTGTCACTCTCCAGTCTGCTGGTCATGCCCTGGCAGAAAGGAGCTTGGCCACAATGCCCTGGTTCTGTGCACTGTGGCTTTGGGGGAGGAGAGGGGGAGCTCTTAGAAACACCACCTGAGAAAGGTGTGCTGCTTCAAAGCATTTTTTGCAGACTTTCTGTTAAGCCAAGGCTCTGCATGGCTTTCAGAAGATGCAGCATAGCAGTGTATTATGTAAATTAAGTTATTGGGGCTGACCAGCAGCAAAACTTCAGAAACCATTAAAGAACTGGGGCTCTTTATGAAAAGATAATTCCTTTTGAGCATTAACCAGGGCAAAAGAGCATTAAGTAAGGCAGAAAGGATCCTTTATAATGTCCTGATTGCATGTTAGTTATTCATTGAATTGCCAGCAAAACTTGCAATACCAAGGAAAATCTCTGCTAGTAAGTGTATAGATTACTAAGAACATCAGAAGATTTAGGAGATGAGTAGCCAGCAGGTTGAGGGAGGTGATCCTTCCCCTCTGCTCAGCCCACAGCTGGAGTCCTGTGTGCAGCTCTGGGCTGGGCTCTGCAGTAAAAGAAGGACTTCCTGGAGCCACAGAGATGATTAAGGGATTGGAGTATCTCTCATATGAGGAGAGGCCTGGATTGTTCACTGTGTAAGAGAAGGAGCAGGAAGGATCTATCATTGTGAGTGAAGACCTGCTGGAAGGGAACAAGGAAAAGGAAGCCAGTCAGATATGCCTACTGACAATACAAGATACATAAATTAAAAACCATGAGACTCCATCTGAACACGATACTTTTTAATTTTGATGGTAGTCTGAGGCTGGATCAGTTTGCTCACAGAGGTTGTGGAGTCTTCATCTCTGGAGATACTCAGAATTCAACAGGACACAGTCCTGGACAACTGGCTGAGGCTGACCCTGCTTGAGCAAAGGGTTTGGTCTAGTTTATCTCCAGAAGCCCCTGCTCACCTCAGTAATTCTGTGATTCTGCAGCATTTTCTACTGCTGTTAAGGTAACTCTTACTATATGGATAAGAACTCACCTAAATCAAGGCAGCCATCCAGCCAACCTGATTTTGCCTGGAACTGAGTCTGTCACACACATCATCAGCTGGTGACAGCAGGATGGAAGAAGGCTGGTTTGAGCCTAGGCCAGGCAGCTGCTCCCAAATGGGAACACAGCAACTGAGGTGGAGGAACTGAAGGCAACTGCAGAAAGCATGAGTTCTGCTCTGCCCCTTTTGGTGTAATGCTAAAATCAAAAGGGCCCCCACTAGGGTGAGAATGGGGAATCTAATTCAGCTGCAGGGCTGTGTTCAAGGCAAGAGGGTGAAATGGAAAAGGACTGGCACTTCCCTGTGCACTTCTGTGCCAAAAGACTTATAGAGTCAGGGACTGAACTCCTTGCTCTCGCACACAGGGGTAGCAGTGATCTGGCACTTGAGGGAGGGTGGGGGCTAGTATTGGTGTCTATAACTTCATTATTTGCAAAGGCCCTAACATCTGACAAAAAAAGGTAGGGCTTAAGCCCACGGTTAAGTACTTTCATATCTGTAATCATACTGGTGCAGAAGATCAGAAAATCTGTTTGTGGTTTCAGATAAATGTAAAAAAACAGAGCCTACATTATTGAATTAAGTATGAAAGTTAATAATACAGTCAGCACAGTTGCACAATGTAATTTCATTTAACACTAAATTCAATTTAAGTTACACTGTTCTTTATCTGTGTCCACTGTAAACATACTGCAGATTCTTTTTTTGTTTTGTTTTGGTTTTTTTTTGGTTGTGGTTTTTTGGGTTTTTTTGTTGTTGTTGACAATGCAAAACACATTAACTGGAGTTATCAGCAGAGAAGCCGAAGGCTCTGGCATGCGAGCAAGGGACAGCTGAGGCTTGAGGCTCTGGGAATATATGAAAAGGAGCTGCTAGTAGGCAGCTAGGAACACTAGTTGCCCTTGAAATAACCAGCAGTGCAGCCATTTAGCAGCCTTTGCATTGCAATGAGGTATCTGTAGGTTTCCATGTCAGAGCTCTAAGTGTATCTGGCACCCTGTTGGTGGTGCTGGACTGGAGGCAGATGCTGGTAGCTCTCCATCCTTTAATCACCCTTCGGATAAAAATCCAGTCCAAGCCATGATGTGGGCAGTCATTCTGACAGCCACCCCAAGCCTGGCCCTTCAGAGCAGGGCTGCTTATACCATTACTGACAGGCTGTTTTCATTTCCCTCATTACCGTTAAAGGAGAAACACTGGAACATAAATTTTTGGCACAACTCTGACTGCCAGCAAAAGTTGGTGCTGTAGAACTGTGTAATATATGCAAAGCTCGAGTTACAGATGCATGCTTTCTGAGCTCTCCAAACTAGAACCTGGCCTACACCAAAGCTTGGGACCCAAGCACCCCAGACCAATGGGGGTCCCCCAGACTTGCTCATCTCATCTAGATCAGCCTGTGTTGTACACCCACCCTGTGCACTGCCTGTGTTTTGTCCACCACAGCTGTTTCCCTGAACCTTTGAGAGCTGTGATACCACAAGCAGTGAAGTCGCAACTCCTTGGTTTCCAAGTTCAGATGAAATCGGCTGCTACCAACAAAGAGAAAACTTTTGCTAAATCAAAATATGTGTCCTAATCTAAAATCTGCAGGCAAGATGTGATTCATGCTGTTTGCAGGGGGTGGGGGAGAAGGCAGCATCAAAGTGGGGCTCAGTGCATGCAAACCACACATCTGCCTCCTGCAGTGCTCAGTAAGGGAAATGTAAAGCAGGAGGCAACATGCAAGAGTTCTCTGCTAATCACACAGTGCTAGCAATGGAAAGTCAATATAGAACAAGGAGCTGAGCTTGCAACATGAATGTTAAACAACAGTAACACTGTGCCACAGAGACACAAAAATCCAGGTCCCAGGAACCAGAAACAGATTGAGGAAGTAACACAAACATCATCCAAAACGAGAAGGAACAGCAAAGTAACAGAAGCAAACAGATGGCTTCTGTTCCCGTTGTTCCCAGTGTCTTTTTGCTCTCACTTGTTGCCATAGAGGCTGGTATCTGGGGCTCAAAATGTGATGATCCACTTGTGAGAGAGGGCGGAGAAAATGTAAGAATTTACATTATTAACAATTTCCCCCACGGTATCCATTTTGGCAGCAAAGCTTCTCGTCTCTTGTCCACCTGGCATGCTTGGGCAGACACTGAAAGGCCAAGGAGCTGTCTTCCCCTCCAAGGCCAGCCTAGCCCATCCACCTGCCAATACATGTACTAAGCTCTTGGGCTCCACTGCCACAGCTCTCCTTCACTGTACAAAAACACAATCCCACTCCTTTTCCCACCAAATTTCAGAGTTCAACTGTCCCTGTCACAAGGATGAGGAGATGCAGCCTTAAATATCCACACAGCCTGCATGACTAGAGCCAGGAATAGACCCCACAGAGGACAGGCCATGTGGCTTCCCAGCATATCAGCGGTGTGAAAATGTAGATCAGACCCCAGCAGCACATCACACACACAAAAAGAGGACTAAAGCATTTTTGAGCCAGCCCAAGAGGCCATTCCTGTCCTGTTCTCTTCCCAGTCCCTGCTGCTTCCTTCCTTGAATGGAGACAAGTGTTTGCATAGCCACAGAGTAAGGCAGGTCAGGAAAGAGATCTAGATTGAAGACAATTTGGCTCCACAAAAAGGTTTCTTTTCAGCTTGATCAGTTCTTGAGACAGAAATCCCCAGTGCCACAGCTTCTAATTTTGAGAGCACGATGGACGCTGCTCTTCATTCTTCTGCAGAAGATTAAGTGAGCATGTGGCAATGTGGCATTTTCATTTTTCCACAGGGACTTTAAAAAAAAAAAAAGATTCTCCAGCAGTTTTCCCAGGTCTTCTTGAATGCATCAGTAACCAAGAGTACCTACCCAAAAGTATGGGCATACCTTCACTTTGAAACATCACTACAGGCAAGGCAGCTTAAAAAAATTGTCCTAAATAAACACAAATGCAGCCTTGTGTGGCACACACTTATTTGTGCTACAGACTTGCACACACCCCCCTGCTCATCCCAAAATGCTCTTATCCCAAAAGACAAGCAAGGGTGAGGAAAGAAAGCCACAGGGCCCAGAAAAGCTGTTTCACACCTGTGTAGCAGGTTTAATGATTGGCTCCAAAGGGAGTCTGTTCTTGAAGCAAGAAATTTTTTTCCTGAGTGACAGGTCTCCTTATCCAGTCATGTATGGACGAGGCAGTTTCACAGGGAAACTCAAGCAGAGGACAGTGTGCTTAAGGGGCTGTACCAAAACCAGCAAGCAGTATCCAAGCCTACCTTTGTACCCAGCATTGTACTGCTGAATTACTGCCACTGTCTTCCCTCGAACTACTTGCCTGTGCTGCAGCAAAGTCTTTGTCTACTGCAGATCTCAGACACGTTTAAAAACCTGCTTGTGGAACCAGGGCTGGCCAGAGCTACCATGTTTTTGATACCACTAATGCAAAATGGAAACTTTCCTTATTCTTTAATTCAAATGCAGTTGTGACCAGGCAGAAGCAGCCACTGCACAGCCACACAGCACAGAAAAATGTCATATTGGCTAGCCATGCTGTTGTCTCCTTGCCCATACCACAATCAAGGGACTTGTCAGGGCTGCCTCACATGTCTTCCTGTATTCATTTGAAGACAACAGCTCCTCTTCCCTCCCCAGCCTCAGGGAGTGCTGCTGGCTGGCCTTGCTCTCTCTGCCATGGCAAGAAGGAACCTCAAGTGGGGAGAACAAGGGAGCTGGTGGCTGCAAAACTTCTCCAACAAAGTAGCCCTTTTTCCAAAGCAAGTAACAAACAGAGCCAATAAGCCGCGTTAGATGAAGAGGTAGAAAGTGTTTTGGGTGCTACAGGCTCAGGATGAGAGCCATCGAGGGAGCTCCTGGCAGTGGGGGTGGGGGTTGAGGGGAAAAGCTGAGCTCATTGCATCCCAACCAGACAACATCAGGCAGGAAACAGATGTGGAAGAAACCACAGAGGGGTACAGCAAGAGCAGAATTAACTCTCCAGCAAATAGGGGAATCTCAGACACACAGAGCTGACCTGCACCATAAGAATAAGGCATCAAGTCTGAGACTGGGCTTTATGCAGACCTGGTAGCACCTCCTAACCCAACACCTAGACACCAGCATAGCAAAAGAACAAAGGAAACAATTCAGCCTTTTTCCAAGTCCTAGCTGGCTCTAAGCATATGAAGCAAAGGTCTTGATCAGCAGTAGTTCCTATGCAAAAGCCTGGATTATCTTTTACGATCACAATCCAATTCTTGTAGATGCTGTGTGCATTTCCATTTTAAAAAGTGGAAGTTGTACCTAGCTGTATACCTGAAATCCCAGCTTGAATCTCCCACAGTTAGAAACACTGGTAATATTAAACTCCCTTTTGATTTAGTTCCTCTCACTTAAACATCTTTGACTCTCTACAACAGCCTCTTCTTACATCACTTCTGTGATATAACCAGCAGCAAGACTTTGTGACTGTTTTCTTAAGCAGTTCAGAGTGTCCTGCCCCAGCTAAAGATGGTGCACAAACTTGTGTCTTGTCTTCTTTGCTGGCCAATTCATCACCAGAAAATTATACTGTTGTTACTACAGGAACTGAGAGCCTGATGCGCAGCTCCCACTGACTTCAGCAGAGGCACAATGCATTTTTCTCTTCTGGAAACCAAGCTGGTCATCAAGAAGCCAAAACACAACTCTAATGTTAATCCCTCAAGACCATTATCTGTCAGCCTCATTGCACTCATATTTCAGTAAAGTCTGGCACAGTAGAATGTTTTAGTAGAGGGCATTAATACTCCTTCCTTCTGCATGGATGCCTATCCATGTCCACAGTCTGGGCATGGACACTGCTTTCTAGTGAAACTTTTATACTCCAAAAGATCACTTGCCTTCAAGAGCGGATTCAGTGCTGGAAATTACACAGGAGGGACTATGTAAAATCAGACAACTTTTCCTCACTGGTATTGCCAGCCACCATTATATCTGATGCGAGCTTGTCCTCATACATGCTGCTATTTAAGCAATAGTTTGATAATTATGGTGAGGAGGAAAAGAAGTTTCTTTTTCGCCAAGTTTCTAGCCATCTTACTGAAGAAAGACTTGAAAACATAACCCATATGCACACTGAAGTTTTGGGAGACAGAAAGTGGACAAAGAACCTAGCACTGATTTTATGTTGTGGTTTTTGTGGCCTGAGTCATGATTTTAAGTGCTTGTGTGCACTGATAGCAGTCTGCCCCCATAAGGAGTGTGACCAGTGTCTGTGTAGAGACTGCCAGCAGGAAAAGGCCAAGTAGGGTCAAATGTGGTATTGACAGGAACTGACTTGAAACACAGTAAATTCAACACATCTGAGTTTCTAACCAGCCACCAGACATCCACATCTGCCCATCATCACTGGCCTGTGTCAAATCTGAAGAATCAGCTTAAGGCTAAAGGCTTTATATCACATTTTTGGCTCCTGAGCTGCTTCACTGTACCTGCTAAAGTCCTCCTATTTCATAATTTTTAAATACTTTATAGTTCTGCTGCAGCTTTTATTGTATCATCATAAATTTCTTTCTAACAGAGGCATGGGTACATGGATCTGGTAAGAGAGACTGCAGGAACTGTGGCTGTCTCTGAAGCAAACCAGAGCAAGTTATTGAAGAGTTAAATCGGAAGAGAGGAAATGCTGATACCTTTAGCAGAATATAATTCTCTCCACTGGAATTTGGCAACAACACAGGGACTAAGGTCCTTACAGAAAGCACAAGCTGCTCGTCAACAACCACAAGCATGTAGGGACTCAAGTTGTGCCTCTCCTCCACAAAGCCACGCACAAGTAGTGCAGCACCCCCTAACTGCAAAGGTCATGTACTAACACAGAGGGGAAAACTCCAAATTGAATCCCCTTCATTTGCCTCGGCCACCCCCTGTGCTCCCTTGGCCAGCACCAGCAAAGCAGGTCTCAGCCTCTCCTTGCCTGTGCAGCTCCGGTCACACATAACACATAACGTGTAAAGCAAACCTGAGCACAGAAAGCACAACCAACATGACTCACGTCCTGCCTGGCCCACAGCATCTTCTGCAGTTAACCCTTCCGGGTGCATTTTAAAAGCTGCTTTCAGAAAGGTCCACGACAAAATGTTTGCTGGACAGCAGCCAAAGTGCTCTCCTGCTCCTCATCACTCTCAGATATCAGGAACAGTCTTAGAACTTTGTTGCTTCTTAGCAGAGAACAACCTGAGCCTGGATCCCACAGCACTATGTAAAGCAGAGAGGAAGCCACAGCTTTATGTCTCTGTAAGACTTGCTGCTTACAGGATCACTGACTTGTCATTGGAAATAATTCTTAGCAGGACAACTCAACTCTCCCCAAATTAACCATCTCTCATGCCCTAAATGCTCTTCTCATTTGGTTGCAAGTCTGTGGTGTTCTGGTGATATCTCAACCTTCATTTTTTCCCCAAAACATCACTTCAGCATTTTTGGTCATTCCTATTCATCCTGAGAGTCCCACTGCCAACAAAATTAGTATCTCCGATACTTTAATTTGTTTTCCCCTTGTTCTGATGAATTAGAACTACCAATCTAACTTACACCCTTACCAATAAACCTATGACAACTGAGTCTTTCATTTCTGGATCCCACAGCACTGGGCAATTGGATGTGCTACTGAACAAACAGCAGTACTGCATAAGGGAAAGGAACTTCCTATTCTCCCCCACTGCATCCCAGCATAGAGAGATAAATACATTGGAACTGTGAACCATGCCACAAATGAGATTTGAGAAAATGTCCTTCTTTCTTGTTCTCAAAAAACTATTAAAAAAAACAAAAAACTATGGGATTTCAGGAAATAGATTTTGCTCATCTGGCCTAATTTCAACTGCAGTAACTATGTTTTTGCCTTTAAAATTCTCCTCGCTGCTCCAAGTGAATATACTGCCTATGCCTGCCTTCCCCGTGCTGTTTTCCAGTGTTCCTGTAAACAGCTGTAAATAGTTCCTCCACCACAGAGGTTCATGGTAGCACTGGATGGAATTTACACCTCACACTGGCAAAGGGACATCAGCTCATTAAATCTGTCATTTTTTTGACATTTCAGTTCAGTTGCCGTCACAAGCTATATAAGTTAAAAGATCCAGTATCTGTTACAGACAACCCACAATTTAACTGAATGGCTGGTTTTCCCCCATACCTAAATAAATGCACACATATAACATTTTATCTTAGTGACACGTTTACTTCCCTCTTCACTGTGCAACGGAAAGTACTCCTGTTATGTAGTCCATGCCTCTGCCAGTGCAGTTCCACACTGCACTTCATCAGCCATGCTCATCAGCAAATGAAAGACCTGATTGTACAGCTCTCCCTGTACAAAGCTGACATTGCTGCTGGAAGTATTTTTTTCCTTGAAATAACCCGACATTGGTAAAATCGGTAAACTCAAATCGGAACATAATGCTAAACCTGGATCATAATGCTAACATCAGGTATGTATTTATTTTTTTCCTCTTGCTAAACTGCAGGTCCTTCTGCTGGCCAAACTCACGATGACTTCTCTTGTCATCCAACCCACTTTAAGAAAAAACGTTCTGCTCCTTCCCTTATCAAGGACTAACCATTTCAAACTCAGCACTCCCTTATTTCATTGGAGTTACCTCTTGTCTGAGCTACTGTGTTCTCATTCAATACCTGGGAGCATGAAGGTCAAGGGGAGAAGGAGTGAAAGCCAACAGGCAGGGTGGTGACCATGTTAGCTCAGATGCCTCCTACACCACACACCGTACTCCACCCCATAACACAGTGTCTGTCCTGTCTCCATCCAGCAGTCCAAGGACAACATGGGAACTGCACTGGAGTCCAGTTCCTCCCCAGAGTCCTCCAAAATTCTTGTCTCATGGACTTAAGGTGGATTTTGAAATCCTGGAGGAGGCAACACTGAGCCACAGTTCAGATTTCCAAACCTAACTCCCTAAAAGCCGGTTACTCCCTTCCACAGCCAGGCAGATGGGAGAGGGCATCACAACCAATGTCAGGCTGTCTTCGTACGCACCTAGCAGCCGGAGAACCCCAGCCCAGTCCTCTCCACACACACGGCACTACTCATGCAAGGGTCATGCAGACGCATCACCAAAGCAATCTTCCGATCGTTCATTCATTGTGAGTAATGGGGCAGTGACTCCACTTCCCGGGGATAAATCAGCTCCAGGTTGTCTAGCCCTTAGGTTTGGGGAAGGTCTGGTTTGCAGTCCTACCAGTAAGAACAGGGGGACACGCGCTTGGCTTTTCTGCAACCAGAGCGAGAATAAAGAAGCATTTACCATCCTGCCCAGAGCTCTCGAGATACTCCGTCAGGTCGCAGCCGAACGCGCTCGCGGCTCCCTTCCTCTTGAGTTTCTGTTTGGCTCCCTTGTTCTTCATGAGGTTAGTCCCAAAAGAGGTTCACCCCCCTCCTGCCTTGCCCCCCTCCCCCCGGCCTCACGCTGGGCGACAAAATTCTTGCTCTTCTGCTCAGACCACCGCCCGTGTCCCGCTCCCAGGGAGCAACATCGGGGGTCCCGTACAGCGTCCAGCCAGAGAAGTAAACATTAATCCCCACCAGATGTTGGGCTGCTCCAGTGGCAAAAGAAGGTCAGGGCGAGAGGAGGCTCCACAGCCCGCAGCAGCAGCGATCATAGCCTGAGCCCAGAAGGGTTCTCATCAGAGGCAAGTGGGTGGCGGATGGGTGCCCGCATCAGAGCTGACAAGTTGGGGCAGGAGATGGTGGGGGGACGTCTTTTCCCTCAGCGCAATCCCGGGACCCTCCACAGCCACCTTCTGGGTTTCGTCAGTCGCGCTGTCGCCACTTCCAGCAGAAGGCGTCCCAGCCTGGCTGTCCTCCCCTTGGCTTTCGGAGGAGACTGGAAGTTCAAACGGACTAATGAAAAGGGACTGGGAAGAGTCTGCACAGGGCTCCTCTTTGGCTCCCCCCCCTTCCCCTCCTCCTGCGTTGGACAGTTGGAGGAATGAGAAACCCAGCTTCCTGTCCTGACTCCCGCTCAGTCGCTCTCTCCTTTCCCCCGTTTTACAAATCCTAGGATTATCCAGCTCAAAAAAATGCTGAAAGGAAGTTAGCTGGGGAGGGGGGCGGAGGACGGGTTTTGGCAGCACAGTGCGTGTGTGTGTGTGTGTGTGTGAGCGAGAGGCTGAGGGGAGGCGGGGAGGGGAGTTGGGGAGCAGGGATGGGGGTCGGGAAGGAAGAGGGGAGATTTGCCCGGACAGTCGGCGGATAGCGGAGTGCCTGGGAGGAAATCGCTGCGGGGCGAGGCAGCCCCGGCGCGGGCAGGCGCTTCCTGCCCTGCCAGCCCGCAGCAGCCCGGCAAAGGCCGAGCGGGGTCCGCCGGGCAGCAGCGAGACCAGGAGCCCCTCCGATAAACCTCTGCCTCTGCTCGCCGAGTCCTTCGTTGCAAGGCGCCTTCCTGCCCTTCAGAGTGACTCTGTCACGGCAGGATCTGCCTTCCTCTCCAAAGTACGGGCTGGAGCTGCTGAAGTGCAAGAAGGGGACAGAGAGTTAGCTGGGAAATTAAAGCGAGGGGGAAGCAGGGAAACCTTCAGCTCCCTCCTGCCCGGCAAGCAGAAACAGATGCTGTCCGGGCATCTAAGTTCACATACTTTTGAGTCAGCTCCCAAAAAAGGCTTCCCCTGACCAGCAAAGGGGTTTAGATAAGGAGCTGAAATGACTCAGTACGGTGAGAAGGGAAATGGGACAGGTCTGCCTCCAGGCCCTGAGCCTTGTCTGTGACATTGCCCCCTTCACCCCACAAATGCTCTTCTGGTCCAGTTCTCAATACACACATATGTCAGCTCATATAAGCAGTTCCTTGCACTTCACAATTTTTTATCCCAGAAATTCCGATTTCTTTACAGGACTAGATATGCCCACCAGCATACTCAGGGAGGTAAAATTAACTCTCCTAGGGCTTCACTGTGCGAAATGTAGCTGTATGGGTCTGGGTCAAAAAATGAACAAACAAATTAAAAAAAGAGGATATTGCAGCTTTTCTCAAAAAGTCAGGCCAAAGACAAAATAGTTTTGGTTTGGAGGACAACTGGCCAGGAAATGGGGCAAAGGACACCCTTAACCCACCTCCTGTCACAACCCTCATCTCTGCACTTTCCTGGGGTAGAGGAGCCCATCTGCAAACTCACCACCTCACTCACTTGAGAGTAATTTTTCATAGAAATCAAGCCTCTGTCTGACCACTACCAAAATCAAATCACATTCTGTTGGTATGGTGACTTTTTTTTCCTTTAGAAGTGTTGGATGTTACCACTTCACACATAAGAAAAAGCACCAAGGGACCTAGTGAGAGACCTTGTACAGCTGTAATTCCAATTGTGCAGTTTATCACTGCAATTATCATCATTATTCCCATTTTACAGCTTGATGCCTGACAGGTTAAAGGGAAAATTATTTGCAGAATGTGTCATAGAGATGTCTGGCCTGTCACCTCCCTTCCTTCTGCTCCCACTGGTAGGCAAAGGAAGAAAACTGAGCTCTCACCACTGGACCAGTGGTTGTTCTCAGGAACCCGCAGTTCTCATGAAACACTTAGAACTTCCTTGAATTTATTCTGAGCTTTTCACAGCACCTTGATGTCGAGTCAGAGCATGGGATCCCTCCTTGCACCGGCACGCCGCCAAAGCCATGGCGTGCCACAGCGCATCCTGCCTGCCTGCCAAGGGCCACACTTCACACAGACAACAGGATGCTCAGACCTGGATGCCTTGCCAGGCCACCTTCCCACTGTCTGGGTGGCTGGCTGCCCTCTGTAGAAGGACAAAGCCCTGTTCTAGCCCCTCAGGGAGGAGGCATGTCCTGCTGCCAGCCCTTTCCCACACGGCTGAGCCTCCACATCAGACCAGCAGTGAGAGAACAGGTTCACCACAGTGAGTAACCACATCATCTTCTTTGAAGTCCTGAGCTTCCCTCTGCAGACCCCTCCTTACCTCCCTCCCTGAGCTAAACAAGATGTTTAATCTCACTGTGCTGCTCTCCTCCGCTGCTCTGCATCAGATGGATGTTAGAGGTCACATCTCTAACATGATCTGTGTCCAACTGTACTTTCATCTGGTGACCCTCTATATCACACTCCTACCCCATCTCCATTGCCTCCCTCATCTTAGATATGGTTTCTCTCTTGCAAGTTTATCCAAACAGAATGTCTTCAAAAGAGGATGCTTTCATTTTAAAATAAATAAATAAATTCAAAAAATAAAATCACCCCCTGCATGAGTAAAGATTCCTCGCATCACCAGCGAGGGAGCTCTGGCACCAGGGGCAGGGAGAACTCTGTGCAGCATGGAACCCCTCCCCTCCTTGCACAGCCCTGCTCCAAGGCTCACAGACCCAGAGCATGGGCATTCAGCAGCACTGCTGGGTCAGCACGTCACTCTCACCCCTGGTGTTTGCTACAGGCCAGCAGGTATTTTCAGCTGGAAGCACCATTTCTTGGTGCCTGCCATCTTTGGAAGCCATGGTGGTGGGTCCTGCTGGCTGATGAACACTGCAGAAATTAAGTGCTGCCATCTCATTTTGGTCATTTGGTGTCTGTGGTCTGCTGCTCTGATCCCAACCAGGACCCTGGACCCTGAGAGTCCAGTGATAGGCTGTAGGACCCAGTGGCAACAGCCATGACCACTATGGTACCGTAGTGGGGAAAGCAGAGAGACTGCCACCCCCATGACAAGAAAAAACAGTATTTTAAGCACAAGTACAGGGAAGAGAAGCTAGAAACAAAATTCAGAGACTATTCCAACTATTCACAGAAGCTCTTTCAGATGCTGTAGGTTTGCTGCCCAGCTGCCTTGTGCTGCTGCCCAGCTCCTCGTTCCCATGGAGGGAAGAGAGCTGGAGAAAGGAAGTGGCATGGCAAGCACAGTGAGAGAGGCGTGTGCTGCAGCAAGAGAAAGAAGACATGAGGAGCTCCAGGAGAGCTCCTGCCAGGCAGGCTGGGCTACAGGGGTGGCTCTTCCCGTGCCAGGATCAGGTTCAGCAAGAGGACAGAGGGGAGGTCGCTACAGGATTGCCCAGAGAGCCTGATTGCCAGTGGCCAAGAGGAGGAGAAGGAGGAGGAGGAGGAGGAGAAGGTCAGGCAAGGTGAGCAGGAGCCAAACAAGGGAGGCTTTACAAATAAAGCACTTCATATCGGAGCCTGAAATCAGTGCTGAGCCAAGGGATTTTTCTGAGGGAAAAGAGCGATGTTCTCCAGAGAGGAAAAAATAAGAAGTCTGGATTTGCGCAACCCAGGAGGCAGGGCAGATTTCTGAACTAGTTTGAGTGAGCAGAGCTAAGGAGTAAGCCAGTGTCCCTTCTGCAAAAGCTTTCCCAGACAAGATCAGGCAAACCTGGAGAGAAAAAGTTCTCAGGCAAGAAGTATGGAAAGCAAAACAGAATTCAAGGTTGAAACAGCTGGAAAAGAAGGGGGAAATTCTCTCCCTCCTCAAAAAAAAGATAGAAAAAAGGGAAAAAGTCAGTGCAGAATAGGAACAATACCAAGCCAAACTGGGGTTCTCATAGCAACCATCTCTCCATAGAGACTCTTTCCTCATTTCTGCCAACATATGCAGAATGTGATGGCCAGTGGCCCTGCCACGCCACAGCCCACATCTGGAAGCCATGACCCCTGACAATGACTTTAATTCCTTCCCTTTGCACCTGTAAATGTAGGTCAGGATTTAAGTTAGTTACAAAGGCCTCCCTGTCAGAGAGGGCTTCAGGTTCACGCAGGAAGGTGGGGCACCTTCCCAGCCCGCTTCACTGCTGATCGGCGATGCCTCACCCGCCCTTCGGCTCGAGAACGGATGTGGCGAGCCAGCCTGGTGTGTGAATGAACACCACATGGATGATGACTTTACAGCTCTTCACAGTTCTCTCCGTTCTCACAGACAAGGTATGGGTGACACCAGAAGCACTCCGAGAGCCTGGGGAACGAGCTCGGGCCACGAGGTCTAAGTATTTCTTCCCTTTCCACTAAGAGCTGAGGGCCGTGGCTGAAGCATCTCACAGGCTATTTCTGGGCACCCATCTCTCCCCTCCCTGCTGCGTTTCCTTCATTGTGTTTGTGCTCTTTCCTATCTGCGGCCTTTAAATCTCCACCAATCTGCCAGGCGCCACTCAGCACAGAAGAGGGGGGGAGGCAGACTCAGAGAGGGGGAGATCTGAACCCCTAAAAATAGCCCTGCTGAGTACGTCTGTTTTCCTGACACAGACGGTTCATTGTTAGACTCTGACACGCCAGTTCACCCTCCCTCCCCACCCCTCAGCATACTCTCTTTCCTATCCTGCCCCTCTCCAGAGCAGTTTCCTGTCTACTCCCATCTCTGTGACCAAAGTTGGAGTGTATTGTGTAGCCAAAGTCTGTTATGGAGTCTTTTGTTTCTCTGAGTATATTTTGGATCACAGGCTATGGAGTTGATCCTTGTCACAGGGCACCTACCACTCTTGGTTCCTAATTTCACCCATTCCCAGCCACACTAGCCCTGTCTCCTCAGCTCCCACCTCCCTTTTTGCCTTTCACCCTCTTGACCTGCACTCTGTCATGCCTTGCTCTGTGTGTCTCTCTGCCCTCTGCAACTGTTTTGTCAGCTACTTTGCAGATCCCAGCACCTCGGGTACAAACAAAGGAGGCACCCCATTCATGTTGCTGAGTCCCCTTGCTGCTGGCTGCCTGCCCATGACATGACAGTGTAACCAGGGGTATGAGGTTTAGTCGTGGACTTGGCAGTGCTGGGTTAACAACAGTTGGGCTCAATGATCTTAAAAGTCTTTTCCAACCTAAACCAAATACAACATGATATTCAGTACTGACCATACAGTACTGTACGGTCAGTACTGAGCACGACTACAAAGCATGCAGCTATGTTTTTAGCCAGATTGCCTTCTCTCATTGTTCACAGTCCTTTCAGAGATTTCTTGGATACAGAAAACAGGATGAGGAACATATCTCCATTCCCTAACTCAGAGCACAAACTTGTTTGAACCATGACATTTGCCTAATTCTGTGTTTGTCCAGCATCTAGCACAGAGGATCTCTAAATCATGACTGAGGACTCTAGCTATTTATTATTTAAACAACATAAAGACCATATAGAAAGGCTTTATGTCTCCCTGTGTAAAACTCTATTGATAGCTCAGTAATATATGACAATATTGTTAAACAAACATTCAGAGAAAAGGAATCTATCAGACAAGCCACACAGCTAGCAAAAGAATTCCTTCATCTCAGAGGCATGGTCTGAACCTCCTCCTAGCATCTTACAGCAGGATGACCCACTTGGTGAGCCAGGAAGACCACAAACCTTCCGCAGTGGAGACATTCCAAAGTCACACAGGCCTTTTTGAGAACATCCTGCCGGCAAATTTTGGATAACTTCAAAGAGACAGCTGGCAACTTGATGCTGAGTACAAGTAAGGTAGTGTGTCACAGAGGTGATTTCTTCAACACATTGTCAACAATAAGGATTCCCACCAAACCAGGAAATGTTTTTGCCTGTTTTTTTCTGTCCAATCAGCTAACCAAAGAGGCCCACAGAAATTAAAAAACTGCATTGTGACTCCACAGCACAGCAAAAAGTCCAATCAGCTACACCTGTGAACATGAGGAATGTCTTAACTATAAGGCCATTTCTTCTCATGTCTTACCAGCCTGTGAATACAAGTGATAATCAGAATCTTCAAGCACAGATGGAATCTCTAGGAGTTGAAAAAACTCAGCTGGGGAAGAAAATACTGAGGAGATCTATCTATCTATCTATCTATCTATCTATCTATCTATCTATCTATCTATCTATCTATCTATCTATCTATCTATCTATCTATCTATCTATTTATCTATCTATCTATCCCTTAAAACACCCCTGGTTTTGTCACTATGTGGTAGCTTTACTGCCACAGCCTAAGAGGTAGAAGGAGAGTTTCAAGTATCAATCTCTTCCTCCACGTTTTGTAACCCACTGGTTTTGTTGCAGTTTCCCCAGCCCTTTAGCCTGTAAACACTGTTCTAACAGTAATGAAAAATCTGTTGAGCCAGAGGCCTATCAAAAAAAAAAAAAAGGAAAAGGAAAAAAAACATTTAGTCTCTCCTGTCCTCAGTTCTGCCAAACAACAGCATTGGTAGCACTCTAAAAAACCCCATGTGTATAATTTCTGATTAGCCCAGCTCAGCACCATGCAGAAGACACTGAAACCAGCACCTACTTCACTGACTCTATTTCCACTTTCAGATGTACCTCTCTTATCATCCATTCTGCTAATCATGTTGCCATGGGAGAAGGAAGTTGTGGGTTAACCTGACTGCATAAAAACAGCAGCCTTGCATTATTTTAATGGTGATTCAAGGCTAAGGGATGAGAATTAATCTCTGTTATAAGGACTAGGCTGGAAGGGAGAAAAGAAGTGGGTTTAGGGGTTCACTCCAGACATCATCCATTTTGGTCACTTTCTCTAGAAGATAAGGACTGTTTCATAATAATCTTTTTTGTTGTTGTTGGAAATACAACCTCCAACAAATAGCTCAGGGGCACTTACAGTTTTAGGGATAAAAGCTAGCCTGTGACATGCTATTTTTAAAAGTCACTTAAAACCTGACTTTCTTTATTCTGAGGTCTTCTCTTGATCACTTGCATGAATCATCTTTTGTATGAGAGACTTATATCTTGTTTTAGCACACACTTTCAACTAAGGCTCCTTTTTTTGTGCCTGAACATCCAGCACAAGGATGAGTTCCTATGAAGAATCACCAGCTATGATGGTGGTCTTCAGCTAGGACAGTCTGCTTCTTCACACTTTGTCTCTAACAGGGAAAAGCATGATTTGGTGACAGGAAGGGGGAAGAGAGGAAATAGAAGTTTGCAAAAGCCACAGGTCCCCTTTGCAGACACCTGTAACGGGGGTGGCAGCTGTGAGGGGTAGAGAGTGCTGGCAGCTGTATCAGGCAAGGCCAGGTGTTCCTGCATGTGGCAGGCTCTGGTGCATTTGTTGTTTCTTATTTTTGCTCGCTGAGCTAAATCCCTGTAGGAAATGCTCTGGTGGGTCTGCACAAATGATCTCCTATTGTCTACTCTGCAAGGCTGATCATATTCCCTCTTCCTTCGTGTTTTTTCTTCCTGCCTCACACCACATCTCTCTTCATGGTCAGGCGTGCCCCTAGGTTAACTGGAAAAACAACTTGCCTTTCAACTGTGCTCTTAAATGCTGGAGGTACTGAGCAGGCAAATCAGCTCTGTGGGGAGATTCCTTCTGCCTGAGATTTGAGCATCTCCTCGCTTAGGATGTGTAAAATTAAAGCATTCTACATTGTCCCTCAGGAAAAGCCACGTTTCTCCTTTAACATTTCCTTACCTGTGCCCTGGCTGTTCTAGTGGGACGTTTTCTGTGGGGATACGCCAAGTTAGGGAGGATGTTTTTAAACTTATCTAGCACACTTGTTTTCTCTTTTCCTCTGCTTTCAGAAATGTCACCAGCTCTGCAGTGCTGTCGGCAAAAGTATTTCGTTTGAATCCTGCTGAGTCTGAACACCTCCAGGCAAAGGTGGCACAAAGTGTCTTCCTTCCATCACAGGTCGAAAGGGCCTTCGTGCTGACACCTCATTGCCTCAATCTATAGTTCAGATTATTTCCTGACTCATGCTGAAATTATACTAGGTGTAAATTACAGCAGAAACTACTCAAAGTCTTCAGGCTAGAATATTCTCAGTTATATTCTCTTTGTGCTTTGCAGTAACTCACTCAGCTTAATAGGCTGCTTTCAACTTTTATGGCTAGTGTAGCATCCTTGTAGCTGGCCAAGAGGACTGGGACATCTAGAGAGCCCTCTCCTGTGGAACTGGGGTGCCTACAGCAGAATTGGTGTCTTTTCTGTCAACTAGCAGAGCGGGTTTGTCATCTTTAGAGCAAGCTTTGGCTGAGAAGCCTGGCTCCCTAATGCTGCCCTGCTATATTTAGACCCTCTTCTGGTGTGCCCACCCAGTGCTGTTCCCCTTGTTTGTTTCCTACCAAACAATGAGACCTGAAAGAATTGCTTGGAAAGGGGCCAATGCTCTTGCAAACGAAACTGTCAGGCAGCCAAGCCTTGCAATGGGCCCCTCGTAACATACTGTACTGGGAAAGGGGAAGCAATTGTGCCTCTTCACTTCAACCTCCACCACGGGCTTTTTCCCCTTGCTAAGAGCTCTGTGGTGTGGCCCTGCCTCAGGGACTGTCTTTGAGGAGGTGTCAGAAGACACGGGGGGTTTGCCAAGAGGGCAACAAATCAGGATGGCAAGGAGCAATGTAAGATCTGCTCTGTGTTGTCCCTCACCCCTAGTCCTGTATTCCTGCCAGAGCGCATTTTAGCAGCAGGTTGTTCCTGGAAAGCTTTTGCTATCTCTGCCCTGATTGTAGCAGAAGCTGCCCCTGTAAATATAGGGTTACAGGTGTGGTCAGATGCCCTTCTCCCTCACCCCATTGTTCTTTTCTGTGCTCTTGTGGTGTTTGGCCACCATTCTCTGCCATAGCAGCACTGTAAGGGGGGAGAAAAAGCAGCCTTAGCCCTACTGGTGGGCAGAGAGAGAACAAGATTACTTCAGCTTGTTTTAAACAAATGGAGCCAAAGTAAAAAACAGAGGCAGGGAAACAAACAAACAAAAAAACCATACAGGGAGAAGAGAGAATGAAAGTTTTTAAGACTGAGAGCTCTGCCTGATCCACAGCAGTCTAAATGATGAGAGCCTGGAAATCACAGATTTACATCCAAAATGGATTTGTTCCTTTATCTTAAGTTCCAACTTTGGTGCTTCTTTTGGCCCTCTGATCCAAAATATCTCTAGCCAGAAAAGGACATGTGTATCCCTAAGGAAGATTCCAGGAACATCCTTCAGCTGGATTACATTTGGGTTTTCCTTTAGACCCATAAGCACTAGAGAGGTTTTCTTGAAAAAAAAAAGAAAAAAAAAAAAAAAAAAAAAAACAAACAAAAAAAAAACAAAGACGCCAACCCAGTGCCAGTGGTAAGAAAGGTGCTGAGTACCAGAATGATAGAAAAATTTAGGGAAAGAGAAAGACTAGCTAGAGAAGTATCTGCCTAAACCACAGAGACATCTGCTAATCCTGCTTGAGAAGGGGGTTATAAATCTCTTGTGAGGAGGAGGGCAGGGTTGCATGTGGCCCCAGTGCCAGTGTCATACTCTCACACCCCTGATCACTGCATACACACAGTCCTCTGGCAAATTTAAGAGATGCTGGGACAAATCCAATGGTTTGAGTTATAGTTTCATAGCATCATTTTGTAACAATATCAGGTATTTCCAACTTGAAAATGGAACCAATTTTTAAGAATAGCTTAGGAGAATGTGTGCTGTCAGGACAAATGCAGCTGGGGCAAAAACAAGTAGATAATATTTTGACACCATGGGCACACAACACTGATTCATGGGCTTTGTAGGACAAGCATCAAGGAGAAACTGTAGATGAATGGAGGGTACAGGGAACTACTCAAGTGCTATAATCCATGTTTTACAGGTAAATCAGTAAAAGGGAGAAATCAGTGCAGCAAGGAGAGGTTGTATTTCAGACTGACTCCTAGCAGACAGGGTCTATAGGATACACCATGCAAGACCCTACAGTGTTGCACTTCAGCATAGCACAGAAGACAATTTGAGTAACTCAAAAGCCACTAATAAAACTGAGTCAGTTGGGAATTATCTTTGTCAGAGGAGATAAGGGAGTTATTAGAAAACCCAGTATGTGTTGGGTTTTCTGGATTGTGATATTATTGTCACACAGCAGCTCCCGTAAAGTCCCAAGTCCTGGTGTTAGGGGGTTTCTTGTAAGACTCAGATTTCAGGATAAACCACTACTAAAAAAGCTACAGAAATCATTTATGTATTGAGAAATTTTAAAAATACAAGCCCTAAAAACTGGGAAAATTTTGGATGTCAAGCTGAGAAACAAAGGCCTGTCTCTGTAGCAGCTCCTGATTTAGTGCACACAGGCTGGACAACAAATCTATGATCTTGGTTTGTGTTGCAATAGAGAAGGAGGTTATTTCATACTTACTGTTTATTGCAGAACACAGATCCACTGTGCTCAGGGACTAAAGATCATTTATGGAGACTTAACAGTCAACAGGAAATTATATTCGCATTTTGCCAAATCACTTTATCATGATGCCATTTTGAAAACACTGTTCATCTATTTCAGTGGTTGCTTAGGAGATGTGAGAGGTATTGGTCTGCTGCCACATCCCTTTCTGACTCTCCAAGATAGTGCTGCAGCTCCTTACCTAAAAGAAGGCTACTGGGCAACTGCTTGAAATAGCAGGGAGGTTTTGTGCTTGGAGTCCTTTTGTGACCTGTTGTGACAGCACAGTCAGGTGGAGGAAGTCCTGGGCTCCAGCTGAACAGGAAACAGAAAGGGTTGCCAGCAGGGAGAATCAGGAGGAGAAGGTGGATTAATGGCATCCTGCGAAGCTCAGGGATGGCAGAGAAATGGCTGCTGACGTGGTGCTAATTGAGAGGCATGCAACAAAACCCTCAAAAAAAACCCCTGCATTTGGTGATTGCAGAATGGGTCCTGTTCTGGGAGGAGCCTCTTGCAGAAACTTCTGTTTAGAAGTGAAATGAGTAGGAGCAATGGGAGGACTGCTAGAGGTGCAATCATAGCTGGTTTGGGGGTTATAATTGTGTTTTCAGCTTTTAAATTAAATGGACCTTCCTTTTAGAAAATGAAGCTGTTTGAGAAATCAATGGGAAATTTTGTGTATTAAAGACCTAATCTCACACCAACGTGAGGTAAGTCACCAGTGAAAAAACGAGAAAAATCTGCTGAAGTCCAAGAGCGCCTTTCCCTACAATTTGGAGCCTTTTTCTGGAAGTTCTGGGAGGTTTTCTTAAATTTATTCATTATTTATTCTTGTTTTGAGTCAACAACTACTGCTCTTATCAGGACTACAAAGTTCATAGCAAGTTGAAAAACTTAGGAAGACTAGATTTTCTTCTTTTGTCTCACCATAAGTGAGGCTGGAAAGGCTGAGATCTATTAGCTCTAAAACCTTTTAAGACATATGAACCAAAAGGAAACAGTTAAATTCACACCAACAGATACTATTTCCTTTCCTTGCTAAATCAGTTTTATCAGCTTCTATGTCTTGCACAACAACTGGGTAGCTCCATTATCAAATAAAAAAGTAGAATTTAAATGCTGTCTTTCTGCATCTTAATTGAATTCCAATTCTTATCCCAAAATAGCTTGACACAAATCAAAATTAAAAAAAATAATTATCTCATAAATAAGCAAAGCCATTCACTATTTTCTAACATAAGTAAATGCAAATTGTGGATTTGAATAAGAGCGATTAGATTGTTCTATTTACATGTGCAGTGAGCCCAGTCTAGCAAAAAATTACCAAATTTAGAGGAAAGGCTATATTTAGTTTCAAATCAGGATGTTTTAATTACCAGCTAACAGGAAGCAACCTTTTTAGTTCAATTTAGTTTTGTTTTCTGGTAACTTTTATGGAATTTTAGAAATAACTACAAATATGAAGCATAATTAAAATAGATTACACCAATCATCTTTTTTTTCGCTATCTGATATTTTTAAAGCACACCATCTCAAACAGACATAATCATATATCAGTCATGTGGAAACTACAAACGCTTTTCTAAGATCTCCCAATTTGTGCCAACTGACAGTTGTCTCCTTTTTAAACTATCCAGCCTACCCACAAATGAGTTTGAGCTAGATCATCTCTTTTCAGGTTAAACTTTGCAATAAGTAACACAACTTCTCACGTGTTTGCTGGCTTTGCTCATTCTTCATGACCAGGGAAGAAGTAGACAGCAGTGGAGACCCCCCCAGCACCCGGTATGTGCTCAGCAGCCTCCAAACAAAAGAGAAAAAAAAATTACAAAACATCATTTTTTCTGTTCGCTCTAGGCTAACACAAGCTCCTGCTTATTACGGGCATGTGAAACCACAGCCACTCAATACCTGAGGGTTACAAACACTTCTTGAACTCACTGGGAAATGCCACGGCACCTGAGTGCTGTGTCATCTTGTGTCAGGGATACTTTGGCGCCGCATTTCCAGAAGACCTTGGAGTCTCTGTCACCCCTATCAGTCCTCCTGCTCTGCCCTTTCCGGGTACAAAGTTTCCCATTCTTCAGCTTTTCGTGCTGTCCTTGGGTTCCCAGAGCCCGTTTGGAGACTGCAGAACAATAGCAATTGCTGAAAATACGAAATGAGAGAAAAGAAAACATCTTGGTAAAACACTCACACACTGGGAGTAGGATATAAAAATAAGATGTGACAGCTCAGCTCAGGGGCCCCAGGATCTATAGGTTGTGGATAAAAATGGATTTTATTTTTCTTCTAGAGTCTTACCTCTTGTGCTTCTGAAAAATGCCAATAAGGAGACAGATCTTCTTTGTCATCTCTCCTAGGGAGAGATTCCTGAGCCAATACCATCATACCTTCTATTACCATAAAACATTCTGGATCCTTCTCCCTCCTCTTATTTGGCTTCTAATCTCAGTGAATAATTTTGCCATGAATTGTTTATTCAGCAAATATCACTTCTTTTTCTATTTTTGGAGTATCTCAGAGCAGATTGAAATTTCCTCAGGTTCTTTATCATCTTAGGCTATCTGGCAAGTTTTCTGCAGTTTCTTCCTCTCATCCATGAACTTTGACTAGTTGTGGTTTCAGGCATTTGGGCCAGCTGTAACGAGTGAGACCTCATGGCCTGAGAAAAAACAAGAGCACAGTCTCATGCCAATGTTTGATTGTAAAAAGATCATCATTATTACTTTCAGGTGCTGTTAACTTTTATACCTGTATCTTTCACTTAAGGAAGATGCTGCAGGGAGAAGAATTTAAGTGTAAGACTGCATGCCATTGAAAGGGCATAACTTTTTCATTAGATTCAGAACAGGATACAGCCTGAGATATAAAATTCAGAGAGAACAATGATGACTGAGAAATTATATTGTCAAGCTGCTAAAAGCTGCTTCATTTCACTGCTATCCTGGGGCGCCCTCATGTTCTCCATGTCCCTGCCCCTGCTAATTTGTTGTTTGGTTGCTGGAGGCAACTCTTAAGGCAAGTGCAGCAGGTAGTGACACAGGGATAATCCCAAAATGATCCTTCTTTCAAATGCCGTGTGGGTGTGGGTTGCCACAGCAAGGAAATCCCATGAAAGGGTGTCCCAGTGTTGGTGTAGTAGGAAGGAGGGCCCTTTGAAGGGAAGTGCTTGTCTTGGCTGGCCTCTGCTGTGGTGTGGTGGCCGCACCTTGCTCTAATGAGAGCCTCGGTGCAAAGCTCGGGCTTGCTGCTTGCTCCTGTCAGCCCTGAGCTCCTCTGTTTGCCTTCTGAGGGAGGGAAGGAGAGGCAGGGGGTGGAGAGGAAAAGCGACATGGTTTCTTTGAACAGTCACTGTCCAAGAGCCAGAGCTCTTTGTGGAAAAAGAAGAAAACAAGGGAGCTCCACCCTTCTACCAGAGAAACGTCTCAACCACATCCCAAACCTCGGCTAGCTAGAGATTCCTTCCTTGCATTGAGAAACAGAAAGGCAGCCAGGAGAAGTAGGATGTACAGGGACCCAGAGATATTTTT
This sequence comes from Thryothorus ludovicianus, assembly GCA_013397245.1. Taxonomy (NCBI): domain Eukaryota; kingdom Metazoa; phylum Chordata; class Aves; order Passeriformes; family Certhiidae; genus Thryothorus; species Thryothorus ludovicianus. The sequence goes on from VZTB01009267.1 coordinate 997,631, forward strand.
AAACATGCTGGAGGTCTGATTGCATAGTTTTGGCCTGGTTTTATTGGCACAAGGCCCTTTCTTTACTGGTTTGGATAGAGCACGCTTGCTGAGGAGGCCCTCCTCATGTGTCAAGATGAAATTTTCTGGCTGAAGAGACAGCTTTGGGGACAAGTAACCAGACCCAGCAGCTTTCTTAACCACACTTGTTCTGCAGCCTGTTTTGTCCAGGAGACCCTCCTCTCAGACCTGCTGGTGGTAAAGCAGGACTGCCAAAGGGGACCTGCTGTGGGCCTTGACACAATGTCCTCAGAGGAGGACTTCAGGAACAGACAGCCCTTCCTTCCTTCCCACACAGCTCCTTGGCTGTCCCGCAGCCAAAGCCTCCATTCCCTGTGTGCGAGGCACACAGCCACCATGCCCTGTTGGACCAGAGCCTCTGTCCTTACAGAGCTGTGCCTTGGGGCCTCTTACCAGCCTGTCAGCCACCAAAGATGACCACAGGAGGAGGGAATGAAGGAGGAGACAATTAGGGACAAAAGCCATGACTAAACTTTGCATGCTGAGTGCATATGGAAAATGGACAGGGAAAGAACTGAGGCTGTACCTCAGGGGGGGAACTTGGGTGCCTTACACCTTTAAGAGGTGTAAGACATCAATGCAAAATGAGAAGGTCAAAGCCAGATGATGAAATCCTCCTGATTAGGCTGTGGATGGAGGCTCTGCACCCGGTGAACAATCACTCTTGGTCCAGTGGGAGCTGATGAGAAGGAACTGGAGGCAGGAGGGGCCCAGACACTTCCCCGCACATGGCTGATCTCAGCCCATGTCATGCTGTGGTGATGCAGTAGATGTTGTGGTGATGTGGGACATCCTGTGACACAACTTGTGACAATGCCAAGAAAGTTTAAAAGTGCTAAAGAAGAAAAGCTTTGCTGTGTTTATTTTTGGTAGAAACAGGAAGGATGCTGGTAAGGCTAAAAAGAGCCCAAGCCATGTCCTTTCTGAAGCCTACACCTAACAAACTGTTTTCCAACACATGGTAAAGATCTCATCCTTTACGTAACAACTTTCATGGAGAGAGCATTCCATTAGATGGGAATTTCTTCACCTCCTCTTGAGAAACAACCCTGTCTGGGTGGTAATAGAGCTGACATTTAAACCTAAAGGTAACAGAAAGAAGCACACATCTGAGAAATCAAACTCATGGTAGGTAGGAGTTCAAACCTGTCCAGAGTAATAGTGCCACAGGCCTCTCCTGAGGAAGGGGACACAGGACTTGTGGTTAACATCCTTCATCAGGGGCTTCAGTGTGCAGCTCCTGCAAGGGAGCACCTCCATCGCTTCCAGATTGAGCTACTTGAGGGAATAAACTGCTCTTGTGGGTTTTGTTGCATGCAGGGGAATCCTTGATCCAAATGCTGATCACGATTTTTGTGCTTCATGTACGAATGCTGCTAGAGCTGCAGTCCTAAGCTAAGGGCTCAGCTTTTCTTACTGGTTTTGGTTTTAAAGTAACTAAAACTTGACAAGAGGGAACAAAGAAATAATATAGCATCACTTACTGGTAAGTTAACATTTTCCCTTATGGACCTATATTAATTTTTTCTTTCATTACCACTGCAAGCGGGTAGATTTAATTTTTGAACAAAATCCTAGTTAGTAGCTGTTAGTAACATCTGATCCTGCCTCTCTGGGCAAAGTACCCCTCTAGAAATCCCTGCGTCTGCAGTAACTAAAGCCCCTTAATTCAATCATTTGTCTATCATTTTCCTCTGGAATAAAATTAAAATCTGCTCTGACACGGCTGCTGCAGCGGGGGCAGCACGTAGGGCCTTCCATCACTTGGCACGGGAGGCATTTGTGGGATTTGGGACACAGTTTGACATCTAGTGGTAACGTGTGGTATAATCCCAGGGCTCGTACAGGGAGTGCGAGGGTCACAGTCCTGCATCAGGAGAGGTGAGGTTTATGCTTGTGTGCTGCATGTACAGTGTCTTCCTACCCTGCACTCACTTCTGACTAAGGCAGGAAAACAGCTAAGAGTAGACCCAGGTCACATTTCATCCAGAAAAAAATCATCTTTCAAGATTTGTGTTTTGATCTCTTAGCTTACGATCCCTTTGTTCATAATGCAATAGCAGGAAGGTCTCAACACAAGTCAAACAACAGAAGATGCGCAAATAGTTAATTCTGAAGTCTGGCAGGAGGCTGAGTTTAAATAAATTTGGGGTATTTCAGCTTCAGGTTTGATTGGTGCCGTTAATGATTGCAACCAGGGGAGTCATCCTAGCTGTTCTGCTGCTAGGAACTGAATGATGAGGCACTGATAGAAGCATCTTTATTAAAACAAAATGTAAGGAAGAGCAAAATTATTCAGGTGATTTGAGCAGCAGCCCAAAGCAACGTTCCTGGAGGGTTACAAAAAAATTGAAATGTTCTTTTTTTTTTTTACTTCTCCACGTTTCCTACAATCAGAATGGGAAAGTACAATAATCCCTTCAGAAATATGATTTTAGCCCTTCTTATACTCAAAAATCTCATGAGGAAATTGCATGCTGTCAAAAGTTTGACCAGTTTCTCAGCTTGGACTGCAAGGGTGAGCAGCTCCTTTGAGCTTGCAAGATCTTCTTCTTCCCACTGAAAACAACCTGTGCGGATAGAGAGTGGCCAGGCAGTTTCTCTGTCTGCCTGGAAACTTTAGATTAGTATAGATACAGGGATTAGTAACAATTTACCAGGGATTAATTTGACGCACTGTGTATAGCTGCTGAAACAAAAAGTATAAACGTTAATTAGAATATATATATACATTATATATATTTAAATATATCCAAATATATATCTAAATATATAACAGTTCTGAAGCATTTTCTTTTCTCTTCTCTTCTCTTAACTGCAGCCAAGAGCTCCTCAGGGCAGGAATTATCTCCATCTGCCAGGAGGGTGCCACAAACATTTGTGGCACAAGACAAACAGGGTAGTGTTTCTTCTAGAAACAAGGTACAATCACAGAAAGAGGAGAAAATCTAGCAGTAACAGGAGCTTGGCCAGAGGCATCTCTGGTGTTTTCTAATTGATGCTGATTGTGAAAGAAAATTTCATGGTCGATAAGCTTACACACGTGGAATGTGATAGAGGTTTAAAGGAAGATGATCAAACAAGAACAGTGAAAGATTATTCATAATCAGGATACTACTATCAATGTGAAAGGATAGAGAGTTCCTTTGAAGGGAGGGAGTGAAAAACAGAAGAAATAAGGACATTATTTCATAAAAGACCTTGTAGCCTTCTCCTACATATCCCATCTCTGCCATCAGCCTGTGTAGCTGCATGTCCATCTCCAAGCCTGGGAACAGCCAGTGAAATCCCCATTGAGGACTCCTGCATGGGAGTACAAGCACAGAAAAACTCTAAAATTTTTAAGCATTCTTTAGAAAGCGTAAATCTATGTTAACCCATTATTAACAAGTTTCTATTAATGTATTTTTTTAAAAGAATACATGAATATTTTGGAGAGTGGCAACTCAGATGAACACAGAAAAGCCTATGTAGGAGAAAGTTGAAAAGATAATGGCCATGTCTTTGGCCTCCCAACACATAACAACTAAATCTTCTTATCTTGGTAATATGACCTTGGTAATGATAATGATAACCATTATCATTAGCTGCTCTTGCTTTGTATGGTATTGTTCCCTTAAGCACTTGTTGCATTTTGTTGTGACTGTACATTATGTGAAAACAAAATGGTAAAGTCTTTAGTGAAATTTATAAAATTCTGGTGGGCATGTATGCTGCTGTCCCCAAGGTAAGAACTGTTCTGGTCTTGGTCTTCAAAACAGGAGGAAGAAATAGGATTTTTGTCCCTGTGTATGGTAATTCTTCCTTCCCCTTTCTCCTGCCATTATGTCTCCTCTAACAGCTCTGAAGTCCTGTCAGCTGGGAAGGTGAAATTCTGAATACTCAGGTGAGAGCTGGTTTCTGCTGTGCAGAGAGGGGATCCTGGTCCTGGTGTTTTATTCCACAAATCCCTCAGCCTTAAGGCCATGCTGTATTCCCTGCACAGTATCAGCTTTCTGTTCTCTTGTTCCTCAGCACCTTGCTCTCTATGCTCCCGTTCCTGCACATTTAAACAAACACCAGTTCATTTGCTGTGGAGAAATAGGTGAAAGAAGTCACATATCTCAGTGCATCAGCAGCTCTGATGCCCTTTTGCAGACACAACAGAGCAAGGATTTCTGCAGTCTGTTTCTGAGTACTGCTCCTATTTATCGGGAATGAGTCTTCAGCTTAAAGCTTCCTGTTCCTGCCTCAGTCCCTCTGAGCCCGCAGAGGCCACGCCAGGCACAGAGCCAGGGTGGCAGGGTACACAGCAGCCAGTGTCCCCTACCTACTTACAGCAACCAGAAGGAGCCCCAGCACCGCCACAGCTCAAACCGAGCAGCCAGGACAGACAGACATGCCCGGGTATTCCCGGGCATCAGTTTCCTTGCCAATCCGGCTGTCAGTCACTCATTCTTTGCGGCACTGCAGCCGAGAGGCAGAGGCCCCGCAGAGGCCCTGGAGGAGCGGAGCTCTCCCTGCCCTCCTCCAGGTGCCCTCCCTACGCGATGCCTTCGCAGGGCGAGTGCCGCTCTTGTTCCTGTGCCCGCTCTGTGCCTGGGCATCCTTCCCCTGAGGCGCCATCCCGCATCCTCCTTAAAGAACGAAACTGCAGCAGCTCCGCGGATGGAGCTCAAAATATTTTTTCCTGACAGATTTTCAAAGGAGATGTGAGGAGAGGATTCTTCTTCCCCAGCTGTGCAATGCCTGCATTAGACCTTGACATCTACAATATCTCTTTTTATAATCAGCCACAACTAACAGGCACTGGAAGGGCATGGTTCATTTCTTTTTGCTGACTATAAAGGAGGTCCACAATGATGAGCCTAGATGCAAACATCTGCATTCGATCAAGGGAGGGAGATGAATTCCATCCCAGTGCCCAAAATTTTTGGAAGCTTTAAACATTTAACCCCATTGCTTAACATTCAGAAATTATTTCACATTTTTTAGGCTGGAAGCGTTTCTCTCTTTTTTCTGGCAAGCTCAGTCTTTCTGTTCTTGCACGCTTTAAAAAAAAAGGAAAATCTTGGCATCACCTCAGACTAAAATGGTGGATGCTAGTTAATTGTCTAACAAAATTGATTGATTAATTTTTTATCTATCTATTTATAAAACTCTCTTAACGCTATGAAGTGCTATAGAAATGCCATGTTTTTGTCAATAATTAATGAAGTAACATCTGGTGGGCACAAAGATGGATCACTGTCCCACAAATAAGGGTACACTGTGTTAACTTGAACGCTATTTTTAGGTAAGTGCAGCTCATTACAAGCCTTCACAGAGCAGTTTTGCCTAAAGAATGGTCCTTACCTCAGAGCTTTTATTGTCCTTGCTGCAGCTCAAATAAAATAGTAGCCCAACACTTTGTTTTCATCAGGATTATTATAAATATTCTTCCCGCTTTCTCCATTCTGCTCAATTTCTGGAGCCACCCCAGCAACTGGGATACCTGGTCTCCTGCCAATGCTCCATTGAGCAGCTGTCCTGTGAGCCTCTCCAGTACCCTCCCCAAGAGGTAACTTGTGTGTGTGTGTGTGTGTGATGCTAATGAGATGCATGTGGCTTCGTTTGATAAGTTCAGAGAAATGTGTTGTGCATTTGGGTTCCAACCGATCCCTCCTTTTCAAGGCTGCAGGAAGTAAATCAGTCATGTTTTAAATGATCCCACGCTCCAGCTGCTGCAGATTTGGAAATTGTTAATGAATGCTGCTCACAGCGTTATCTGCTTGTGGCCATATGGCTCTGTGGGGAGAAACTTCCATCCCAAAGTATCCTGTGCACCTTCCTGCCATTCTGGCAGTGCTGCTGGAAGGTGACCATCACCAGGCTGGAGGGTGACAAACAAATCTCCTTCAGTAGCCAGTGCATTGCAGCTGGGCCTGAGGGAGAATTTTATTTTTATGGCTTTTACACAGGCCACTGGGGCAAAGTCTGTTTTCCATGCCAGTGTAGAGCAGATCTTAAAAGCCTTGACTCCTAATGATGTGTAGACAGCATCCTGCTTGGCATTATAATGCATGAAATTAATCCTTTTTGATACTGTATTCTGACTTGGAAACTCTCTGATTCTCTTATCAAGGCTCAGCAACCTTTGGAACAAATGTCCATTCCTTATCCCTGCATTCCAGTGCCAGAATTCTATCCCTCTGTGTGTGACTAGTGAGAGGCTTTATCATGTTGAATGTAGACTAGTAAAAAAATGTGGGTTAAAAGGGACCTCAAACATTCATTTTACCCATCTTCTGCCCAGAAGAGAATTACCTATATCTGTTCCATTCCTGGTAGATATTTATCTAATGTTACCATGATGGAAACTCACCCATCCAAGACAATCTACTTCAGTGGATCTGTAGCCTTAAATTCCTCTTGCTGCAGTCCATTACATTTCCTTCCCCCAGCAAAAATACGAAGAAAAAAAAAAATCCCATACTTTTTGCAGCAGCCTTTTATGTGTTGAAGACTGCATCACATCCTCCTCCTCAAGCAATGTCATTTTCTCTAGCTTAGGCTTTACTCTGTCTTTTCTCACACATCTTGTTTTTCTCGACCACTGACCTTTGCTGGCACCCTCCTCCCAGACTCTGCCCAGCTGATGCACAAACATTTTGAAGTGTGATGCCAGCTGTCGGAATGAGATCATACCAACCACGGGGGCTGAAGGATTTCTACCCGGGCTCTTCACAGGAGTCTAGCCATACATCTTTGTATGGTCGTACACATTTTCACAACACTGTGACATTGATGATTCACAGTCTTATTTTGATCTGGTGGAAACCCTTCCCACCCACCCTTTTCTCAAACCCCTCTGTACAGGACTGTTACACAGATAGCAACAAACAGTTGCTTTTCAGTATCTAAGGGATTTGCTTCTCTTTGAATGCTGCTGATTTTCCCCTGGGAGAGATAAAAAAATCCGCTGTAGCTCCCAGATATACCTTAGACAACTAATCTCCAAATAATTAAAATGATTATACCAATTTACAAAGCCAATTTAAAATAGACTTCTCCCCATGTGAGGTCCTTTTAACCCCTACACGAAGCCTTCTGCCTATTTTGGTTGGCATCAGCTGAGCCTTGGCCCTCCTTGGCAGCAGGATGGAGCTCACTCCAGCAATGGGAAGGTTGGGAAGGGCTTGAGTTGAACTGCAGCACCCCATGAGCAGAAAAGAGAGATTTGTCACCTCTCCTGTGTAAGGGAATACTCTAATAGTTTATGAAGAGGACATTTAGAAGAGCCCTTTGTTAGAAAATCAAGGGCATGGTTAGCACATTATCTTTTGTTGCTTCCTCGTGTGATGGAGAGCTGCAACAGTTCCTTTGACATTCCATTGCAAGGAAATTTCGTGCAAAAACCCCTTTAAGTGTTGTTCCAAAGGCTTCAGAGCGGGTCAACAATAACAGACAGGGATGATTAAACTACAGACCAGCAGAGGTGAGTTTGACACAACTGTTGATGTTTGGGTCAGCCCGTGCCTGTTTTCTGTCCAGAATATTTTCCTTTTGAACAGAGATGGGTCCAGTCACACAGCTTGCTAGGCTGAAACAAGGAGACCAAGGTCAGAGAGGAACTCCTCACTGGCCCAGGGGAGGCAGATAGCTTCCCAGGGGACTGCCTCACCATTTTCATGCTGTTAGCGTGCATATGTGGCTGGAGGTTAGTGCTGAGAAGGTCCACAGCAAAAGCTGGCTTGTTCCTCTGTGAGGATGATGGTACAATGCCCTGTGCAAAAAGCAATAGGTGGGTTACTCCTCACAGTATCATGACCCCAGCAAGAGCTTCCTACCTGCCTGTGGCCCCTTTCCTCTCCTTCTGCTGCCAAGTTCTTTGACCTCCATGTTCCCTGCCCAGCGGAGAAGGGAACAGCCCTGCAGCAAGGCAAGGACAAGGCACAATTGTCAGCCCCTGCTGCCCGTGTCAGGGTCAGGCCAGCCGACAGACAAGGAACCATTTGAGCTCAAGGCTTTGGCAGGGGAAACAAGCAGCACTGGGATTGATCACACTCGGGCCTGTGGATATTCACCATAGGTTAGAGGTGCTGTCCCCTGAGGATGGTGCTTCTCACAAGGGGCATTCTTATCTCAGCCTCTGCAAGAGCTGGAGTTGGGGAGAAGACCCAAACCACATGGAGAAACTCGTAGGGAAGTTAACGCCCTACTATGTTTAAAAAAAGTAAAAAGTCAACTTTTTTTGTCTAACTCTTTTAAAATGAAGCTAGTTGCTGATCTAATTCCAAATGCTCTCTGCTTGACTTGAAAGTGATTTCAGCAATGCTTTGATCTACACCCAAAAGCCACTGGGAATAGTACCAACTGCTCAAATAGGCCAAAGCCAAGAAAGGAAAGGATCCCTACATTTAAAAAAAAAAAAAAAAAGCATCCTGGTTCTTAGGCCTCCACCAGATCTACCCTGTACTCAAGCAAGCTCACAGGCTCTTAGGAGTGCTTCTGCTCAAAAACAGTAATACCCTCTGGAAGGTCATGTGCTGTTGGGAATTATTTCCTTCTCTTTCTAGATCACTCTATCCAGCCTTCTAATTACAGCTGGCTAGATTATTTTTACAAATAAATTATCCAACTAATTCAAGCCTTTATCCAGCTCATGAATCATTAGCAAACAGACTTTGCTTTTTGTTGCTCTTGGTAATTATTTCATGAGTGGTTCATGCAAATAGACTTCATTCAGTGAGGGGTGTCTGCAGCTTGCTCCCTTCTCCCATTCAGGCCGTGTAAGTGGCTCCCTCACTGATGTGCTGTGCTTTACAGCTCTTGAACTACATGTCAGAATGCTTTTAATTACAAGATTTCTTCTTCCTAATGCATAACCCCCCCCTGCCACAGCTGTGTCCCAAACGTACATGTCAGACAGAACCCCACTCAGACCCGTCTTCATGAATAAGAAACAAAAGACAGTGGGGGAGGAGTGGAGATGAGCAGCTGTGCAGAATCTGAATAAATATTCACTGATTCCCTTTTCTGCAGCATCTGCTGTCTAAGTCTCCTCCTCATGTGCAAATAACACATGAAGTGTGTGCAGGGAGAGCTCAGAGACAGTGGTATGCCACATTTTTCTAGGGACTGGCCCAAAGAAGTTAACAAGTCCTAACCAGGTTTCCAGAAATAAAGATCCTTCTGATCTTTATTTCTTAATTATGATCCCCATTGCTGAAAACACAAAACACCTTGCTCTTCAGGGCCCACAGCCCTCTCCCGGGGGCATACAGCTTGGCATATCCAAAAGAGCCAGAGGAATAGCAGAAGTTTTCACGCTAGAGCAGCTCTGTTCATCACGACACACTGTCCTAAAAAATGACCCAACAGAGGTGTTCTAAGGTGTAGCTGATGACATGCCTCATGTTTTCATGTATATTTTGGAAAGAAATGCCTTTCTGACTGTGATCCATTTAGACCTTGACACACAACAATTGGCAGTGGTGGTTGTTTTCACCTACTGGGTTGTTGTGCAAATTCTGTTGTTTTGCACAGGCTAAACTATTCCTTCCCCCCCCCGCCCTTGATTTCTCCCAAATATCCCTTGCTCTACTGTGTTGAATCCACAGCTGTTCTGCTGAGTGATGTGTGCCCTTTGTATCTGTGTATTATTCCCTGTGTCTCAATACAAAAGCAAAACACTTTCCACCCTTTACAAAAAAAAAAAAAAACACAAAAAAAAACAATACCCCCCAAAAAAAACTCACCACCAAAACAAAACAAAAAAAAAATCTTGGAACACCCAGTTCACACACAGCCCTAAGGCAATGGTTCACAAGATGCCATGAGCTAGCTCCCTGTGGTTCAGTGTTCATGTTTCCTGTTTAATGGTGCTCCTCTTTATTTACTACTTTTTATCTGCCATGCCTTGAGGGCACTAACAGACCTGAACTGCCCTGGCTGGTTTACCTCTGCCCATTAGCCCAGACCTGAACTGCAATAAATCTCCTGGGTTCTGTTACCTGTGCACCTGTGCTCAGTGCTGTCCTGGTTTAATTGATTCTTTTTCTGGAGATTTACTGGGTCCAACTTGTAGAAAGCCTGGTCTTGTTCCCTGGTGGGAACCTGGACTTTACTCATCACCTTGCCTTGCCTGGGGCTGTCAGTGAACTCTGCCTCGTTCAGCACCCTGCCTGGTGCTGTGGGACTGTGCCTGGTCACTGAGGGCACCACCTGGGCTATGAGCACCTCTGTGATAATAATTCCTCCTGGTTGCTTTATGCCATGAACATCACAGTCCAAGGAGTTGTCGTTTATTTGCAGCATTGCACCAGGAGTTCACAGAGTGGCAAAGATGCACATGTATCAAAATGCATACACATAAAAATGTGTGAAGCTTCTGACTTTGAAATAATATGACTACCTCAAATCTCTTCCACTCAAAAGTAACCATAGGTGGCTACCAGTGGCTGCCTCTTGTGGACAATTCTCTCCTGCTGCCCTTGAGGAATGGTCAAGGTTAAAGCTGTCACCACAGTTGTCCCCTATACCCAAACTCATCAGAAGGGATGGAAAGTTGCTGGAGCTTCACATTTGGAGTATATTCCACTGTCCTGTGGAAGATGGGGTGTTTGAGCCTAAGCAGGGTGACAGGTTGTCAGGGTGACATCTCTCAGCAACAATAAACTTGACAAAGAGAGTGAAGGGCACTATTATAGCCAATTAACCTGATTTCAGTCTATATATAGCCCCTACACGCACTGCAGACATTCACAGAGAGATTGCTGCCATGGTGTAGGGATTTCTACAGCACAGTAGCCTTAAGCTGGAGGTGGGAAAGTGTCTTGAGGTAGCAAGGTAGGAGCAAGCTGTGCCAAGTTCATCAGTCCATAAAAAGCTATCACAGGCAGTTATCTGTTTTAAGAGGCTATTGGGCTCTTTCTGCTTTGAGAGCATTTCATTCATTATCCTAGTTAGAATGAACTGCTAATACGTTCATCAAAGGCTTGCTTTCCTTTTTATTTTTCTTCCTGAACAAAATCTGAGTTTTCAAAGGAATAAATGCTCATGAGAAATGCTTGTTCCCTTAGAGATTTTAATTCTTCAGAATAAAAGAAGCACTTGATTCTTCTCTAATTTTTTGTTTGTTTAGGCTGAGGAAGGGGTATTAAAACAAACAAACATTTTTGTATTATAAATTAAATAGGATGAAATTGTTTAATATGACTGATGAGAGATGGTCCACATGAAATGAAACAGAAATTATGATTCAGTGATCATATCTAAGTGAAACAAAGTTGGGGGTGGGGGAAACTTTGGAAAAATTTGTAAGCTATCCATTTGTAAGGGGATGTCATGAATGGAAAACAGGCACCATATTTTGCTACTCCTAATGAAACATAAATGTGCTTGGGGAAAGTTGGTAGTAGTTTATAGCTACTGTTCATCAATTTTAGTCAGAGCTCTGGCTGTGAATTTCACAGCCACACTTTCCCTGTTGATTTTCTTTTTCTAGGCTTTTGGCTTCATTGAATGCAGAATGTTTTCAAAGGGTTCATTGCAAGGAGTGAAACTAATAGCAAGATTGGAGTCAGCTAAGAAAGCATGACAAACTGAAGAAGCTCTGGCATCAGAGATGATTTGGGACTCTGGCAACAGGATCATAGAGTAATTGAATTCAGATAAAAAGGGAGGACTTCAGGATATCATCTGGTCTGATCCCCCACTCAAAGCAGGGCCAGCTATGAGATCAGACTGAGCTGCTCAGGGCTTTGTCTATTCTGATCTCAGAAACATACAAGGATGACGATTGCACTTGACCCATTAAACTGATGGTTAGTGACCTGAACCTAATCATCCTGAACCATTTAATCTATTTTATGCATCTGTTTATCTCCTCATGTTCCCACCACAACAGTATCTCTGGTCATAGCAGTAGAGTGTGATGCTAAAAGCTGCTTAGAGAGGAGCTGTCTCTAGCTCTGATGCCTTTCTCTAGGATTTGTGTGCCTTCACTGTTAAATATTCAGATTCTTTGGTGATAAACATGAGCAAGATCATATAACAGACTGAGAAATTCTCCATGTTGCTTTGAAATGTGTAATGTCTAGCAAACTCTTAATCCAGAGGTGTTTGCATGGAGCCCTGACTTCCTTAGATGTTATTTTTTACATCTCTGTCTGTTAAGCACCTCTGCTGCCTGCTGATATGTAGGCTGACGTCAAACACATGTTGTCTAAAATTCAGAGGCACAACTGTTCTTAATCCTCAAGATACATCCAGAGTTAAAGATTCACACTTGGTACTTGCAAGTCCATACTAATGGCTCAGTGCTTGTTATAAGCACCCAGGAAAGATCTTTTTGTATAGGAGACCTGCTAACAAAAGTGGTGTCATGACTAAATAATAATAAAGTTCTGCAAAGTTCTCATGTTCATTTCTGTGGTCATGGCTATAATGGAAACTCATGTTGCTCTCCAGGACTGGATTAGTTCTACACCAATAATGATAACTTCAGTTGGCTTCCAATGCCAAAAATAGAACAAATTACTTGTCATTACTCACACAGCTGCCTGTTTATTAGGGCTAACTCCTGAACCATTTAGTGGACCATGCAGTGTTGCTGTGCATTGAGAAGCTTCAGTATTGGGCTCTGGAGAGGACAACAGACAGGAAGGTGGATGCAAAGTCATCTTATTGATTGTTTCATTATGCATTCTGTGAGACGGGGCTCCTGGTCAGTGAGGGTGTCTAGAAGACACTTGAAGATAATGACAACTGTTATGCTTTGCATTTATTGCTCATCAATTGGCTCTAGCAGACAGCCCCAGCACACAGCCATACACTCTCTTATCTACACTGGCATATGCCAAGATAGATAGAGTCGAAGTGCCTGTATGTCTACAATCTTCATCTTCAGGAGCAGAAAAACATCAGAGTCAGCAGGATGGCTGCCAGCATTCAGTCCACAGCTGCCTGTGAGTGTGTCCACTCTGCTGCTGTAGGGACACAAGGAAAATGCTCCTTCTCATCTTAAAGTCCAACTGCACCTATTATGGATCCATGAGATGGCTGAGAAGAGCATGCCAGAGGTGGCCAGAAGGAGTCAGTGACTGTTGATTTCCTAAAAGTTCTTGATATTTATTTTCCACAGGATATGGTGTAAAAGAGGGTCTCCTCTTAAAATTATTTTTTTTTAGGCATGACAAACTTTGCTAATGTGTTGCATTCATAGGGGAAATTTCGGAACAAAGGCCCTAAAGAAAAAGAGGTATTTATTACCTAGTCTGAGAGAGTCTGTACATATTCTGGATTTCAGGAATTCAGTTTAGCTATATATTTTTACGCTATCATATTTATAACTGTTATGGATGACCCATATATTTTATATGAAAAAAAAAAAATTGTTAAAACAGTTACAGATGCCTACTGCTAAAATCCACTTACAGAAATGGTTACTGGCAAAGAAAAGTCCTTTAGCATTCCCTTCTCTAACATATCTCAGCCCAACAAAAGCTATTCACATTTTCAGCTAAATGAATCCCAGTTCTCAGGTACTTTGTAAATGGACAGTAACACAATAAATACCAACTTTCTTGTAAGTCATCCTGAAAGTCAAAAGTTCACTTCTCTGAAAATCCAAGATGGATATGCATTTTCTGCAACACAGAGGGTGTCAGAAGTGTTACTTTTCCAGAAGGAGGAAGAGATTATACTTGAGATTTTCCATTTTAGTGCATTTGAGAGACATTTTTTATTCGTTTACTCCTCCAGCATCAGTAGCAAGAAAGTGTGCGTGAAAGAGATTACTGAAAATACAAAGCCATTCAATAAATCAATAGTGTGCTTTCATGTCGGATATTGTGTTCATTCCTAGTCACCAGGATCAAGTGGTAGCAGTAGAAATGGAAGTAGCTCAGAGATGGGTGACATGAATGATTATCTGCTTGGGACGCTCCTGTTAAAGAAAGATTGAGAAGGATGTGATCTCTTCATTTAAAGAAGATACACATAAGAAGAGTAAGGTTAGGGAAATATATAACAGCAAATGGAAGGCCAAAAGCAGGGTTAGCATTTCTTGGGACTCTTCCCAATAACACAAACTGTGAAAATTCCAGTCTCGGATCATTTTTGCATGTGTATACTATTATAATAACTAGTGTTTAATACAGCTTCTTTTAAAACTTTGAGTTTTATAGAAAGACTTAAAGACACAAAGCACCCACTCAGCATTCAGCCTCACCATCCTGTGGAACAGCTGTAACCACTCTCAGTCTGCACAAGCCACCATAGAATGAAAATTCTACATTTACAAACATAAGTTTCAATAAATATTTCTACCAACTCGTACAGGAGTGCTGTGCTGTTCTTGCTTTTCTTCTGTCTGGTATGGATTTACATGGGAATTAAGCACAAGTTTTCAATAACCTGATTGTTAGGGACAGCTAATTTGGGTTCTGTAACATTTAGGGCTCGGTGAGATGATTCCTTTGAATGTATCAACGTTCAGCAGCTAAACTTTCTCTGCCATTATTGAAAGTAAATTCTCTTTGTTTGCATGTTTCAAAGTCTTTCATAGCCCTTAGTCTTATGTGGGGTCCAAGGGAGAGAGGGGTCAAGCCACATAACACTACTGGGGACATGATAAGAAGTCTTGTGGTAAAGTTGCTTTTGTTAGCAGGGACTGGACTGTATCACCTTGGGAAACTCTTGCATTCAGAGGTCCCCTAATCACTGCCCATTGTAGCAGCAGGATAGTAGCGTGTCCATTATGAAAGCCTGCAGGGTTTTTGTCCATTGCAAGCTAAACTTCTGGTCATAGTCCTGGTTCTTCTCACTGCAGGCTGAATATAGCATAGTTTACACATAGCATAGTTTACACACATTATCTGCTCTTTCCTTTATTTACTACGAATATCTTATTCTTGCTAGAAGAAAGAGAGCCACCAGTGATAGAAGAAAGTAGAGCTACATGCTGGGGAATTGGTGGAATTTGTGAGATCTAGTTGAAGATGCAAATTTGTCATGTTATCTCAGAGTCTGGTAGAATAAATCCTGACACTCCTTACCTGAAGGCATGGAGCACATTGGCACAGGAAGGCTTGGGGTGTAAATCATGCTTTGCTCAGAGCTTAGGCAGTAGAATTGTGCTCGTCTCTTAAGCTGGTTCCCTCCAAGAGCGCTCTTTAAGCACCATCAAGCCATGCTGCAATGCAGTGCTGTGATTTTTTTTTTTGTCTGTAGTCTTCACTGGGATGTCAGGGTACCAGGAAAGGTAACAGCCACCTGACACCCCTCATCACCCCAGGGTTTCAATCCAGAACCCCCTGTTAGCACAGAGGAGCCCTAAGCTGTTGTGACAAGTATGCTTCTCTTCATCCAATGTACTGCTAAACTTTTTCACCTGGAGCACCGCTGACAATCCAGCCACAATTAATACTGTTCAGGTGGAGCTGAGCTCCTCTCCCATTTTATCATTCACAGATGAAAGGCTGAGGATACAGATGATTTCCCCCCTTCTGTGATGTATTCTCTTCTAAATGCTTGACTCAGCAGAGAGGTGACCAAGCCTCTCCTGAATGATTTGCATTGCAGCAGGCACCTGGGCTTTTCCTTAGCCCAGAGTGACACAAGTGCTGGTACTTGGTGACTTGACACTCGCAATGCATGGAATGTGGCAGGGGAAGAGGTGAAGGCAGACAGAGAAAATGCTTGCTATCTGGGGCAAAGGAATAAGATATCCATCCTGCCCCACGTCCAATGAATGGAAACTATGACTTGCAGGAAGCTGGACAGCAATAACCCACGTTTTTTGCACAGAAGCTCTGTTGCGAACATACACCAGAAGCAGATTTCAGAGTAATTGCCATTTTGCATATTGCATTTCCTAGATGTCCTAGGTTACAATATAAAGATGTGTTTTATTCCCATCCTCAAGAGCTGTTGAAACCAAGAGAGGCATTATTCTTCCTTATCTCCTGTTAATAGGCCCATCAATGCCTTGCCCATGACTCAGAGATAATTCCCTTCATTTCTGTTTAATGGACCCACCCCAAGACTCAGAATGATATCAGCCCATTGTGAGATGCTCTGCCCAGGGGGGAGCAGCTAAGCATTCCTACCTGGATATAATCTGGGTTTTGGGACAGAAAAAGTAGCCTTTCCACTGGGTTCCCAGAGCAACAGCTGCCTTTTCCACTGAATCTTCAAAGAAAGACTGTGCCCTTCTACAGGATCACTGCTCCAACCAAACTACATCTGCCATTCCAGGACTGCAGCCACCATTCCAACTGGACTGCTACCAACACCCTGACCAACAGGGTGTGAGGTTGCATTCTGACTCTGTCAGTGGCTTCTTTTACTTTGTATTATTGCATGTATTTTGTTTTTTTTTTTCTTTTCCTAATAAATTGTATTTCTGACTTAGAGTGTCTCACTAGTTTTGCTTTCAAACCAGAACGCCAAATAAACTTCTCATTGCCCTCATGGGTGTTTACTGTTTGTTTATGCTGAACAGGAGCAAGCTGAGGCATAAGAGCAAATACCATCTCTGTCTGGTGTTGTGCTTAGTGATAAAGCATTGTGGCTGAGAGTCTAATGATAAGCATGGACCACAAGCAAATTTCTGATAAAGGAATGTGTTTTTCTAGGGAGAGTTGTTTTTCCTTGCTTGGGTTGTTTCCTATTAGCCATTGTTGGAGTGTAACTGAAGAGTCTGTTGCTTACAGAAGAGGTGAGGATGCTGGTTGAGTAGATGCTTATCTTGCTTCAGGAAGAACTAATGCTGGCTCTCTCCCTTTGGCATGCTCCTGGAGACCCCAAGAAGCCTGCTATGGACTGAGAAACCACTTGACAATTGGGTCAACTACTCTTTCCTGGTGATCCTAAGGATTTGAAACTGAGTGAGACCACAACACCTGTGGGATTTCCCATTTATTAAAAAAAAAATAAAAGGATTTTTTTCAAGAGATTATAATGACATTTTAATCTTTATTATCACCCTTTCTACATGTGTATGACTATCAGTACTTCCAGATCTCCAGTCTCACATTTATTATTGATGTTTGATGTCCTCTGCTGCAAAGATTTTCTCCCATCTATTTGTCCCTTGCTCAGCAAGAGCCCCTGTTACCTAGGCCCCAGGAGGCTGCAGATGAGGCATCCTGCTATGATGGACAGTTGCTCATCTGCCTCGGAAGTTTCTGCCTGCTTAAAACTTCAAACACTGCCTTCTGAAAACCTTGAGAAGGTGGAGAGATGCCACTGATTCCCAGTCTATTGCCAGACAACTGATCATGTGACAAGGCTAGCACCACTGTCCTCATTTCAACAAACCCTGTCATAATTACCATGAGGGAAAGCAATTAGACAAGAAAAACATTTATCTGAAAAGCAGATAGAGAAATACTCTGACTTGGTTTATGGCTACTATCGAAGGGACTTCCTCCCTCCAGAACAGTTGCAGAGATCCAGCTCTGTCCTGGACTCTCTCTCATCATCTCTGGACTGAAGCACAAAAAGCACTTTTTCCACGAACTCCCCCAAAACTCTGCTGCTGTAAATATGACAAACAAAGACATCTTTGCCTTCCTTTATTTAGTATGTCTTGGCATTAAATATCTTATCATGAAGATAGACGGACTTGACAGGTGCCAAGTTCCAATGAAGTAATTTTTATGGGTTTTGTAGGCAAAAGAGCAAGCCATCTCAAAAGTTAGCCTCCAGCACTGTTACGAGACACGGGTGTTGATACAATCCTGACACCAGGTCACACACTCCACACCCTGTGAGACATGCCACGATTGCAGGAGTGAAAAACTGACGTTGAACTCTGCTCATCACAGACAAACCACGCTGAGATGGCAGCATATAGGGAAAAAAATGTTCCAGCTGCTCATGTCGCAGTGCAAAGAGACTCTGTAACAAGCAAAAGAATTAGAAATTCTCATTGATATAATTGGCATTGCTGAAACCTGCTGGGACAATTCACATGGCTGGAATGTTAAAATCCATGGGTTTAATCGGTTCACAAATAAGTGAGCAGAAAAAAGAAGTGGAGGTGGCAGTCTGCATTAAAGATGTCATTACTTGATTTAGAGTTATTGATAATCCAGAACCAAAGGATGTTGAATGCATATGTAACCTAATAAAACTCAGGAGGCATGCAGGTACAGGGATGTTCCAGAGTGCTAAATCAAAGCAGAAAATGAGGCGAGTTATTCTTTAAGCACCTGTCTCTTCTTCATACCTAATGCAGAAGGGGAATAAAATGAAAGCACTGTTTTAACGAGCTTTGATTATAAGGATATATGCTGGGGCTGACAGAGTTTAAAGGTTTCCAAAATTACAGACGGTAATGACTATGAGATGATTACATTAATTGTGGGCAAACAGAGGGCAGTTGCAAAGAGCTAATTTCTCAGCAGAAGAAGAAAAATACAAGTGAAATTGATGGGGAAAAATTAAGTACGAAAGATGAAGAAAATTGGCAGGTCTTACAGAAAAGTTTGCTGGAAAAAAAGTACATCTTTTCAATCAACAAAAGGCATGCTTTGCCTTGATAGCTCATCATCCCTATTCAGCGGCAAAGTCAAAGCAACAATCAGAAACTAGGAAGACATGTACGATAAATGAGTTATACTGTATCAGAAAACAGATGACAGTCAATATAAATTAGAAGTCATGAATATAGAAAATTCATAAAGGAAACTAAACATAAGTTGAAAACAAGTATGTGGTAGGGTTAAGAACACTAAGAAGTTTAAGTGTCTAAGGAACAAAATAAATTTTTATAAGGTTCATGACTAGTGGAGATAATATTTTATTATATATTGGAAAAAAGGAGACCGACTTAAGTACTTCTTCTGGTCTGTATTTAAAAAAACACAGCAACATTTTAAGAGGATGAAGAAGTGTTTTCCAGTCCATTAGTGTCTTAAGCTATTAAACATCACCTGCTAAGGTTAGATATTTTAATGTTTCCAGATCTGAAGGACTTTTACCCAAGAGTCCAAAGGAGTTCATTGTGTCACCTATTGATTAGTCAGTAATCTACAGTAAACAAGTATTGGCATGGAGGCAAAATCTCAGAAGTCTGAGAGAAATCTAATGCTGCGTTAATGTAGCAAAAAAATGCAAGCAGCTTGTTCCAACAGTAGGTCAGATGGCAAGATGTCCACTGAGGACACAGTAATGAGCAGAAATATAATTAATGACAATCAACATGTAAACCTGTCGTGATTTTCTTGGACTTGCAAGTTTAGCTGAAGAAGTTAACTCCACAGATTTCTATTCACATAGTAGTGCATGATATTCTGATGAAAAAGCAGACCTGTGATGATTTTAAAACATCCATAAAGCACATCATAAATGGGTTAAGAACAAACAGCTGTATGGCCTTTGAAAAGAGCTGTCGGGAAGAGCAAATGGGGATGGTGTCTCACACAGCTCCACAATCAGAAATGGGCCTGATGGCTAATGATCTGGAAGTAAATAAAAAATCACAGCCAGTAAAGTTTATAGGGAGATAAAGTTTGGCAGAGTAGTAAATATAATAAAAAAATCCATCGTGGACCCTGAATTGCATTCAATAGGGAATGGATGCTTACAGCCAAAACACATTTTGACATGGTTCAATGAAAAACTAAGAAGAAAGAGCATAAGCTCTTCCTGCCACAAGTGTCTTGTGACACACTAACTCTGAAAAGGATCTAGTGGCAAAGCCAGACAAGCAATGATCATCTTGTACCACCGTTTGACAAAGAGAGATAGTAAGAGCTTTCAATGCAAAAGAAAAATGTGTTTCTCATTTCTCTGCTGTAGAAGGGTTGTTTTATGTTTGCCTGAGAATATTACAGAATCACAGGATATACTGAGTTGGAAGAGACCCACAAGGATCATGGAGTTCAGTTCCTGGCCTGCACAGGACCATCCCCTAGAGTCACGCCATGTGCCTGAGAGCATTTTCCAAACACTTCCTGAGCTCTGTCAGGCTGGGTGCTGGGACCACTTCCCTGGGGAGCCTGTCCCAGTGCCCAAGCACCCTCTGGGTGAAGAACCTTGTTCTAGCATCCAAACTAAACCTCCCCTGACACAGCTTCAGGCCATTGCCTCAGGTTCTGTTTGCCAGCAAGAAGAGATCAGTACCTGTCCGTCCACTTCCCCCCACACAGAAGCTGCAGTCTGCAGTGGGGTCTCCCCTCATTAAACAGACTAAGGCAAGAATACAACATTTACTCTGGTGTCCATCCTTTAAAGGGTGCTGAAAAATCAAACAGAAAAACAAATAGCAACCAAAATCTTTATAGAGATCTGGAGAAAGACCCTTTCTATGAGAATCTCCAAGTTGATTTTATTTAGTTCATCAAAACCAGGACAGAGAAGCGATTTGATTGCAACTTACAAATACCATCATGGGGAGAAAGTGCCAGCTACTAAAGGGGTCTCTCTAATCTAGTAGAAAAGAAACAGTGCAGGACTCAACTGACCGAAAGCTGGGCAAGTTTGGGCTGGAGGCAAAGCATGAATTTCAACAAAGAGGATTGTCAGCCAGGAAAAAGCACTGACATAAGATGTGGACGTCACATCCCCTGCTCTCCTTGAATCAAGACTAAATGCTCATCTAAATAAAAGATGCTTTCATGAAACACAAGTTCTTCCTGCTATTATAGTGGCAATGGAATAAGAATATGAAAGACCTGCAGTGCACAGAAGGTCAGACTGTTTGAGCAAACTGTGATTCCTTTTAGCCTGAAATGTGGCAGGCCCAGGAACTGCATTTGCGTTCAATTGGTCGTATGAGCCACACTGTAAAAATCTAATCTCCAGAAAAATAAAAAGAGGGTCTTTTTCTGCCACCTGCAAATGTGTTATTTTCCTCTACTGACCATCTGCTGTGGAAGCAGATAGGGACCTTAAAGAATGAAACCCAACACTGTGCTGCTCCTTCATCTGTCTTCTTTATTGTTGCCTTTAGAGTTTGGGTAGCAATCCCTAAAAATCAGCAAAATGTAAGAGCAAGGTCACCTACGGCATAGGATTGTGGAGGGTGTTGAACTCACTCCTCTCATTTGGAACTCTGTCTTTTGCTAAAACCCTCTGGCATTACTTGCTAGTATTGTGTTGTGCTATCGTGTAGCAGGGAAAGAATTTGTACAAAGCAGGACTAACTAAAGGCAGCCACAGAGCCAGGAAAGACCTTTAATTCACAGGACAAAACAGCACTGATTATACTTCCAAAGCAGCTGGGGGCTGGTTCAGACTGGCTGCACAACCCAGACCCATAGGAGGGTAGGAATTGCCCAGGTTTATGAGATATCCCCACCGGTCCCACTTGCCAGAGGCCACTGCAGCACCTCACCTCCTGTTTGAGGTATGAATGCCTGGGTGTTGTTCCTCTGCTGCCAGCCCAGGGGCTGGCTACTGAAGGTCGATCTAGTAAACTTCTCCTTGCAGTCTGAGTAAAGGAAAAATAATGGGAAAAGCCAAAAGGAAAAAAAATTCAACTCCATCTTGCAGCTAGTTATTAATCATATGCTGTTTCCTAGAATTTCCGGAGTAGTTCCTTGATCCCCTCAGGACCATGTGCTGGCCTTGTGAATCAGAAATAAGCTTTTCTCCTTTTTTTGCCACATAATTACCACATATTTTTTTCCATTCTTTTGCCTTTTTTCTTCTCCCCATCATCACTACACCTTCATTCCTTCCTTTGGACCTTCTTTCCCCAGCTGCCACTTTCCAGTTTCTGCTCCCTGTACCTCTTCTTCCATCATCTCTCTTTCTCCATACTGTTTTCTCTCATATTCCCTCTCTCATAGCTCCACCACAGCAGTGCCCTGACATAAGAAAAGTGATCTGTTTCTGTAAGAGCAATACAGCTGCAGCCTCAGTCTATTTAATGAAAGCCTTGAGTTTATGGCAAGCGCAGCTTCTGAGTCCCTGAGGTAGAGGCAATATTTTGTATTAATATTTGATATCTTATTTAGGATGTTAAATCAGATGCATGAAATCTCCCAGGAAGAATTGAAGGCAGGGTTCTGTTTAAATGATAGAGTGCTAAGCCAGGCTGATGGACCACCCTTTCTTGTCTTCCTGCCAGACCTCCCTGAGCTGCCCTGGTTTTAGATGGAGCACAACCTGCTGTCAGTCGGAGAACCAGAGGAACAGTATTTATGAAAACCCTACACAGCTTATGTTGACATTCCCTGCAACTGTGTCATCTTCCAACTTCTGTCCTGAGCTACTTCTCTCTCTGGTGCAGTGCCTAGCCCCAAATGCTGAGTCAGATGCCTTCCCACGTGCCTTAGACAAAGCAAAGAAGGTGACTGTGCAATTTTTTTACTCCCTCTTTCTCATCCCACAGACACACACACATATATGCAGAGGGACATTCCTCCACTGCCTGCATCCACTTATATGGCTGGGGGAATTAAAAAAGACCTTACACTCATTGTTTCAAGATACATAAAGCCAAAGTGATTTGGGCCCTGTTGAAGATTTCTCAGCTTTCCCCTTTAAGCTTCATTCAATTGATACTTGTACTTTATTTCATGTGTATGCACCCACGTCTTTTCTGCAGATGTTTTGGAGACCCTCATCTCCAGAGCAACCTCATTCTCCCAGATCTGCTCCTGCAGCTCCTGACTGAGCTCTTCTCTCTCCTTTCTGAAACTCTGTGTCTCAAGGTGGCATTAGCAATAGCTTATTTACCTTCCCAGGCTTAAAAGGGTTTGGTTAAGGTAACTCAGGGCACAATTTGTATTTTTCTTCTTCTTCTTGAAGCAGGAGGTGGGAGGAAAGGTAGATGCATTCTCCATTTGTCCTCATGTTCTTCCTGAGAGAAGATGATGGGATGCAAGGAAGTAAAAATGAGGGGCAGCGGAAGAATATGCCTCTTTTAAGCCCTCACTGCCTTTTCTGCTCCAGGAGGCAGCCAAGACTCAGGAAGATCAGTCCTTCACGCCACAGGCATGGCTTGTGTTCAGACAGACATCAATGCTGCAGGACCTGCAGTCAGACACAAATCATCAGAAAAAAAGATTTCTCCGGCCTGAAGTTTTAGTCTGAAGAGGTCATAGCTATAAAAAGCTGTGATCTTTGTGTACCGCTTCTTGAAGATAACATTTCCATCTACTCTGCCCTGGGGAAGCCCTGGCACAATGGCTCCTCACTGCATGTCTGCTACCCTTCACAGAGGCCCTTTTCAAAGAGCCATACCTGACTGGCTTCCTTTTATTCAGGATGCAGTATCCCAGCAAATGGGTCAGTGGGAGAAGGCAGGTTACCCCTCCCACAAATGCCCAGAAGGGCAGTAACAGGAGTAGTGAGGAGAAAAAGAAACCCAGATTTTTTCCTCCCTTCTGGGCTTGGGCAGACTGACAGGCACAATAAAATGTGTGGGTGTCACTTGGCAGGTGTGAATCGTTCAGACAAGCTACAGTACAGATCTCTAGTTGTTTTAAACTGTCTTCATGCATCAGACCTCACCACCCCTTGCACAGATTTATTGCCACAATCTTTCGTTGAAAGGATTAATGTCACCAAGACCCGGCCACTTTGGACATTTGCATCAAGGCTGCCAGCCTGGTAATCAACATTTCCTCCATGGCCGTTTCTTTCCCAAGTCATTTAGGAGAAGATCAATGCAGGAAAAGGGAGATTCTGGCATCCTTCAGGTGAAGCAGTGTCCTGTCAGCAAAATGACTGACCCTCTGCAGCTCCTCTCTGCTGATGGACAGTGCATTGCCTCACTGAGCAGAGAAATCCCACCCAGGGCCTGGGGGAAGGTTTGGAGAGGAAGTACCACCAGAGGTCTGGGCAAGCATCTGGAAAGTCACACATTCTCTGGTTAAACTCTGAGGCTGTCTCACTGTCTGCCCCCAGGCAAACCACTCCCTTTGCTGAGCTTGTTTTCCTGTGTGAGTTAGGGCTGAGGGTAGGGACATAGCCCTGGGAAGGATGGGGGGAGTTCTAAACTTAGTACCGTGAGCAAAAAATCATTGTTGGTGTTGAGCAATTAGGTGTGTGTTTGCGTGTAGTGGTTGGCACATTCTGCTATTAGATCTGGCTTCATACAAGCAGAGGATTATTTTTTTTCCTGAGGAACGGTGATCAGCTTTATCTCGATAATAAATCAGAATAGCTTTCCAATTTTTTTGATTTCTTCATGAAAGCAACACAAACATTTTCCCACCCCAGAGCTAGCACTTCCTCCTCTCTCCTGCTCACTGCTGGCTACACAGGAGCCCATGAGCAATTAGATTTCTTTTATCAGGCTGCCTGCCAGCACGATTAACCCACCAGCTCCTCAGCAGAGCCACTGCATTTCTGGGGAAGCAAAAGCCCATTGCCACCACGGACAGACAGTCCTGCCTCCCTTACTCTACACAGTGCACACGCACAGTTGCTCCCCATAGGCATGAAATACATCCTCCCCAGGATTAACCATTTTTTAGGGCTTTTTAGGGCTTTTTTCACCTCAGGACTGGGAAACTGAGCTGCACCTTGCTCTGTGTGTATCCGTGTCTCTCTGTGTATTTAAGCATGCCGGAGGATGCTGGCCTCTCACTGCAACAAGCACAGACCTGAAAGCTCTGCAGAACTGCCTTGCTGCCAGGCAGCCTCTCCTGTACAGCACTGTACCATGGCTCCCAAGGGCACATTTTCTTCCTTATGTAAAGTACACAGTTCTTCATGTCCTTCTTTTGGCTACTGCGACCAGTCCTATTTTGGTCATATACATTTGTGCTATAAATGGTATCCTGAAGTCAGAGCTTATCAACATTGGCTCTGGTCTCAGGGCTTCTTTTATTGCATCAAAGGTGCATTGACATTCGTCCATCTAATTTACTTCTCTTATTTTTAGCTTCTTCTTTTTTTTTTCAGCAAATTGGTCAGGGAACATGGTAATAAGCAAAAATTCAAAAATAGACATCTGATAATGATCTTCAACCCCTAAAATTGTCTTGCTTTTTGAAGCTAGTAATTCAGCACTTCCCTTACAACTCTAACTTTAGAAACTACTTGGTTTTGATTTTCCCAGTGTCCTTAAGATACTTTAAGTATCGACTCTCTGAACCAGTCAATGTATGTTTAGCAGGGAAGGTAGAAAAGAAAGCTGATGATAGTTATCCCCACTTTGACTGTTCAGTTTTCAGACTGATTTCACTGAGGCTGAACATTGCTGCAGTCAGTTCTGTAAGAGATCACATCCTTTAGTGGAGATCTGTATCCTCCACTTGGAGCTGCAGAAATAAATCCATGAGATGCTGGAAGGCCACCTGTGGCCCTAAGAGTCCAGACATCAGTGCAATCTTGCAGAGGTGGCAGAGCAGATTTCCATTTGCATCCCAGCTCCAGGACAATCAGCCACACACGCTGGGTGGGTCTCTTATGGCCATGTACCTGCTTCTGTTTGGCACCTGTAGCAGACCAGCTCGGCGAAGCAGAGAGTAGCTGGTGCTTCAGAGGGAAGTGATTCTGTTTGCAGTAGACACCAAGAGCTGCTTCCTTCCTTCACCCCACACTTGGAGGACTGTTTTGTGGGAAGAAGAATGTCTCTTTAACAACATGCATTGCCCTGCATCACTGCCTTTGCCTATGTACAAATGTGTTGACAAACTAGCTAAAGATGTTATCTCTTCCTGCTACCTGTCCCTTTGGCTATATATCCCCTGTTCCCTCCACAGCTGTGTGTTTCTACCTACCAAAAATTTTTAAAAGAAGGGGGTTGGTTTCTTTTCCACATCTGAAGTGCAGTTCTGAGCTTCCTGGGATTTCATTCAGGCCAGAAACATAGTAAATCAACTTCAAAGATTCTCCTCAAACTGTTCCATCCCATAATCTTCACCACCTCCTTCCCTGCTCAGCCCAAACAGCTCTTGCCATTTTGCCTGCAGTTTATCTTCAGTTGCAGGTAGTAACAATAAAGCTCTTCCTCATTGCCAGCCTGATTAGTTTTATCAGCCAGCCTGCCTTGCTTTTTTTTGTCTGGGATTTTTCCTTACACTTCTCTCTCTTATCTCTAAACGGTGATGGAAGTGTTTGGGGTTTAGCTTTGGACTGAAGTCCAGAAGGCTTTAGGCTGTCTGCCATTCAATACATCAAACAGAGAAGGTCCTGCTGAATCATGTGCAACCTCCCACAGGGCACACAAAATATAGGACAAAAATCACCTGAGCTCCATTCACCTGCTTACATTTCTTCTTAGGATCTGATTCATCCTCTTGACTAATTTTTCCATCCAGTGATGATCAAAAGACCTCCAAACGGCTTTTCTTGGGGAGAGGAAAGACTGAAAGTAGCCATCTACTCCATCAGAGTTTCTCAGCCTGCTCAGAAATGTTTAACCAAGCCTTGCACAGCTCTTTCTGCTGTAGTGCTGTGTAGTGGAGCTCCCTCTGGCCATCAGGTCATATTATCAGAGATAATCAGAGCGTATCAGTTTCACACAAAGCTCAGCCAGACAAGCAAGACAAGACAGTCTCCAGTGTGCCGTGAATCTCTCACTCACATCACATATCATTTTGCTTTTAGCGAGACCACCCTGTCACAGCATATGATGTACAGTACCCATCTTCTGAGAGGGCAGCAGGGAAAAACAGGTTATAGCTATAAAACATTTTATTCTTAAGGCATATTTATTATTTCTATCCTCATTCTCAATCTGAATCTCTCAGTATTGATCTTTCTGTGTTTGTTTTAGCTTTGTTTCGCTGTCATGCCTCAGAAAACCCTTCCTTCTGCTCAGTAACACCAGGCAACAGAGTTTTCCAGACTGCAGCAGGGGAGGAACCAGAATTGATGACCACAAGGTAAAGGGAATATGCGAGCATGGTGCAAGAAATTTCTTACCCACAGGGAAGTCACATGAAGGGACTGTGTGTACTTTCATCCAGCTTCCTTCCCATCTTCCAGATTGCAGTGAGCAAGGAAGGATCATGTGGGATCACAGAAACTTGGCAGGATGTTACTCATAACTGGAGGTCATGGATGTTCTTTAGGAAGGACAGGCAGGGGCAAAGACAGAAACATGAGGATGCTTGCATTGGGGCTCCATCACAAACCCCTTGACCAAGAGGAGAAGTAAATGAAGCTTCTTAGAAACAGTTAACAGAAATCTCCTTAGTGCAGTCCCTGGCCCTCAAAGGGAATATCAACCATTCAGATATCTGCTGGGAGGGCAATAGGAAACCCAGATATGCCCTAGGAACCTCAAAACATGGCAGGGATAAAGCAATGCTCTTCCTGCTCCCAAACGGGGTAATAGTGGTGAATGATGTCACAGAAAGCAATTTGGACCACAGTGACCATAAAATCACTGAGTGTAAGATCTAGAGAATGTTTGGGAAGGTAAACAGCAGTTAATACTCTGGATTTCCCCAGAGAAAAATTTGATTTTTTTTTTTAGAGACTTTCTAGGCAGAATCATATGAAAAAGAAGCTGCTGTGAAGGGCTAAGATACTGAGGAAGGCTGGTTGATTCTTAAAACAGAATTATTGAGAGCTTATGAACATGCAATCTTGTTCAGCAGGAAGACCATGTATTTCAGCATAGGATAAGCATTCGGATAAGCAAGAAAATTCTCAACAAATTAAAATGCAAAAGGAAAGTATACAGGCAGTGAGACAAGGATAGACATCAAAGGAGGACTATAGAAACCTTTCATGGTTCCTTGGGGATGAAATAATGAAGACCAAAAAAAACCAGAAACAGAGCAAGAGAGATTGGAAACCTCAGCAAGAAACATCCAGATGGGATTCATTTTAAAAAGTCAAGGCTAAAACATTGCTAGCACATACTCAGCAAATAGAAGATAAGTGAAATGTTTTTGGTAACAGCATAGGTCCTAGGGAGAGGAAGCACCAACTAAACAGAAGGTTTTAATATTAAAATATGCTGAAAATGATCCTTGTTGCTTTGGGCACCTAAGAAAGAAGGGATGAAATCTGACTGGCAAGAGTTTACATCAGCTGTGTACTTGTGGCACTTCTGGCAATTTCTGGAACTGGAGATCAGAGAAAAATGATGAGACCAGTCAGAGATCTAGAAGGTCAAATTTACAGCAAGTATTACAGAAGTTAAATCTATATTTGTGGGATAATAGATGACCAAAAGCAAACACAGCTATTCATCAATTGCTAAAGGGCAAGGTTGCTAGGGAGGCAGGAGACAAACTAGGAGCAAAAGAGGATATTTCCAACTCAGTATCAGGCAAGTTTTATGGCTAAAGTTGCACTGGGTCGTGGAAAACTTTCGTGATGGCAGAGACAGAAGCTCCCTCTACTTCATTTCACTTGTATAGAGGTCTCTGTGCTGGGTAGCACAGAGTGATCTGTGCCAGCAGTGGGTGGGAGGTTTTGGATTCAGGATGTGAGAGGGACAAGGAGAAAATGGTGTCAAGTCCCAAGAAGGGAATGGCATTACTGTGTTTGATTGTCCTGGGTTTCTGCCTGCCATATGCTCTTCTGCCTTCACCTGAACAAAAACACCCACCAGGGATTGCTGCAGGAAATCAGGGTTGGGCTCAGAATACAAACCTGATTTCTTGTAACTCTTATTTTTCAGTCTCACTGCAACAGAACTGACTTATCTCCACCTAGAATGACACAGCAAGAGCTTTGAGCACCTCCCATGGACCCATTCCCTCTCTTCACACAAGCTTGACAGTGAAGTCTCTCAGTTCCTTTGCAGTAAAGTTCAATTCAGTCAGACAAAAGGGACACAAACAGAATTTGGATTGAGAAGGTGTTAGAAAAGAGTGGGTAAGAGTGCTGGATATATGGGAGAAGTTAATTCTTCCTTACTGGTGCCATTTGGGAAGGACAAATCAGAACCCTTATAGACATAAACCCCAGGAGCTGAGACCTGCACAGAGGTGAACTGAGTGCTGTGTAGAGTAAGGAGAGGCTGCATCATGATTCCCCAATCCTGTCCCCTCTCCCCACCACATACACACTGACCACGAGCTTTTTGCATCCTGTTTCCTGGCTCTTCCACACTGACCGTGAGACTGCAGATTTAACTCTCACCACACTTCCGAGAGAAATGGCAGCTTTGGACAATCGCAGTCTTTTTAACTGGAAAGCTGTTCTGTCCGTGCAGATGGCAAAAGGGAGGCGACTCCCCCCTCCCCGGAGCAGCTCACACCTTGCAGTGCCCCGACCAAGCGCTGAGCTGCCAAGAGAGGAATCCCTCATTGGCCCCTGGCAGCTGCTGAGCCGCTGGAGGGAAGAGCGCTCGGTAATGATATGCACGCTTTGCTCTGTCAACACCAAGATTTGTCCCCCTGCTACCCTCCCCAGCCTCACCCTGCAGCTGGATTCCAGCCAGTGGAAGCCCTTTAGAAAATGGAAATGGATGCGTTTTTCACAGTCATTAGTGCGGATTGTGCTAATGGGATGTCATGACAAATACTGACAGCTAGCTGAGGGCAGCAGCCTTCGCTGGGACTCCAAATGAGAGGGCAGCAGATGCCACAACAAGCTCCAAGCGCGGCCGTGGAGGGGGAGGATGCGCTGGGAAGGCAAAGGCAAGCTGGGGTGGGCAGGCAGGCCGGCGAGGGGGTGACAGAGCTCGCTGCTTCAAGGTCACCAGCCCGAGAGCAGTCCTGGGTGCCGGCAGAGCTGCAAACGCAGAGCACGAGGGAAAGGGATGCAGGGGCTGGGGATCTTGCTTGTTTGCAAGGTGAGGGTCTGAGAGAGCTCAGGAGAATCCCAGCTGTTAGCATATGGGGAGCTGGGGGACTGCATGGAGGATCAGGTAAGTGCCACTGGGCACCACTAGCAAGGGTAGTTTCAGGGAAGAGATGAGATGCCCGCGTTCAGGGGAGAGGATTACTCGACTTGCATTATCATTTGAGCTCACACGCACACGAAGAAATGAGCTTAGAGCTTCAGTACCTCAGGGAACTGACCAGCATAACTATAGTTAGATAATTATACCATTAAATCTATGCTAATACTACTAAGGCTGGTCATGAATTTTTTAACAAACCAGTGTTTCATTGGAAAATACCAACTGATTTTATCAAAGATAAAACTTTTCTCAAGGACAAGGACACATCAAATTGAAAAAAAAAAATAGAAAAAAGAAGAAGACAATACGAGTCAGAACACACACTTATTACACAGTGAAGTATTTTCAGGACATTTCTCTCTAAGCAGGATTTCCAAGTAAATGTCCATCCATGAATCAGAGAGTCGAGGGACCTCAAACTGTGGATCGTCCACCCACAGCAGATACTGATCAGAAGGCTGCTAAGGAGCTCTTCCTGATCCCACTGATTTATTTTCACAGATAAAAATCTCAAAATAATCTGATTTTTATTCTGGAGCAGATCAGAAAGCAATTTTTGCATCCTAAAGTCTGGTAAGGCAGGAAAAACTAGTTCACACTCTGCTCTCAGTATAATTCACCCTCAGGGAGATGCTGTTCTAGAATAAAAGCATTTTCTTACTTTGGTGTAATTACTCTTATTCCAGAACAGAATATGCACATGAGGGAGTTAAAATAACATAGCTAGAGCAATAACTGCTATTCTATTTCCACAGGACTCATCTTTCCAGAATATTCAAGTCTTAAAGGATACAAAAGTACATATGTATCTTTTTCTCATTGAGAGTATTATGTCTTCATAGGACAATGTTTCATATAGATGCCCAATTGACAAAATCAATCTTGCCTGACAAAATTAGACCTTCAAGGACAGGAGATAGGTGGCCCATGACTTACTTGAGGAGGCATCATTGACTTTATTCCTTGTGCAGCACAGGTACAAACGGACATGTATGCACACATATATGGAGTGTGTGCACATTTGTGTTCATTTCATAGCCCTGACCTGATCCTTTGCTGCTTCTGAGATGGAAAGCAAAGAAATGGCAAGGAGGCCTTACATCACAGATGAGACTGAACTGAAGAGTGGGGTACAAGGTGCATGTGGTGTCAGCACATTACATTACATCTACCCATCACTTTTCTCCCAATATTTCTCACTGGAAGTAGCTCTGAAGACATCACAATAATGACTATTGGCAGGATTTGTGTGGGCGAGGTGCTGGGAGCCGAGCAAGCCCAAAGTCTGAATTAACGTTTGAATCTCCCACGCAGAGTGTCCTCTGAAGTGCTGAGATGAGGTCAACAGATGGAGGAGGATGGAGAGGAAGGGACTTCCAGATCGGTGCTCATGAGCTCATCCCATTTCTTTGCTCATCCCTTTGCTCTTTCCACCTGTTTCAGGTTGGGTGGCACTGCCTCTTGTGCTTAAAGAGAGCCCATCAGCAGGAGTATAATCTATTGTCCAGAGCTCTAAAAACTTTCTGAGCCCTCTTATGTCATTGTCATGTCACACTGGTCTAGCACACTTTGCAATACTCTATTTCAGGACTGAAATAGAATTTCATGTTGCAAAAATGATTAACTGGCCAAGCATTACAAGCACTCAAAACTGACAGCTTAGATGCCTTTAACAAAGAGCCCAGCACAGTGGCCTTTCTATTTGCTGGTGTAGCACAATACAGCAATCACCAAGAGTCCTTAGTTCTTCTACAGACACTTTTGTAGCCTCTTGTCCTGTTCATGTCCTGGTTTTGCCCATGGACATAGATTTCTTCATTGCTGATTGACACAGAAACAGCCTGTCTTGGCATTCAGCTCAGGCTTGGGCTTTTTTTGCTGTTCCACTCAGCACAACTGTAATCACCTCGGCCTGAACAGTGCTCAAGAGATTTCCAGAAAGCAAAGAATGTTAAATGTACTGAATTTGTAATGTCCAAGCTATCTCCCAAGCAGAAGCCTAAGCAGGATTACACTGGAGTGGCGGAGGTTGTTCTTGTCGATGGAGACCTTGCACGCTTAGAGGAAAAGACATCACAAAGAAAACTGGACACGATGTACTTCTCTGCCTTGACAAATTCTGCTTTCCTACCAGCAGATTCAGCCCCTCTAAGAGGGAAGACTCTGCCCGGACTTGGCTACCCAACCCCAGAAGGCTGGCCTCAGTTGCTGACGTAGAGAGAGGGCCCCATACGCACTAGAAGGCCAGACGAACAAACATCTAAGTGTTCACCAGCAAAGATCAGCGTGCATCTTTCTGTGATGCATAACCTACAGCAGGAGGCAGGGTCTGTTCTAGCAGACAATGATCAAAAGTTTCTGTCACATTTATGAGATGACTTTGCATGCTTGTGTTGGAGGAGGCATGTGGCTAACTCGGAGAATCCAGAGGGATTTGTGGCTGCCTCTCATTTAAAGACGAAAAATCACAACTAGAGCTGTTACCCAGATCAGAATATCACCACATCAAGAGAAATTTCCTACCTGACCTCCACATGTAGATCTTTTATACAGGACTTCACAGCTGTGACTATGTGGAACTGCTGGCATGCTCAGACTTGCACTCAAGCACTAACCCAGCAAGTGGGGGACACCAAGTGCAGAAAAGCCCCCCTACAGCCACTACATGTTGCATGGATGCAGCACTGGATGTTGCAGAGGGCAGTACTGCCCTGACATTCGCCTCCTTCTGTGGCTGGATGGATGCAT
Organism: Thryothorus ludovicianus; assembly: GCA_013397245.1. NCBI lineage: Eukaryota > Metazoa > Chordata > Aves > Passeriformes > Certhiidae > Thryothorus > Thryothorus ludovicianus. The sequence continues at coordinate 1,030,185 of VZTB01009267.1, forward strand.
GGACTCTGCCCCCCTGTGTCCAGTGCCAGGAGAGAAGGCCAGCCTTGGGGGCACACACAACTGACGGGGATTGTGTGTCCCCAGGACAAGCCCATGCTGTGTGAGGCAGGCCCCAGCCTGGGCAGGCGGTGCTATTTGACCCTTGTGCAGACCATTCATTCCCCTCGGACAAAAGAAAGGCTTGTTCAATTCGATGTCGATGAAAGATGTGGAGCAGAGAGAAGCTCAGAAACAGAAGCCACTTTCTCATATAGCCGAGGAGCTGGGTGACAAGTGCCCTCTGTTCTCCACCCCCAGCCTCCCTCCGCCTCCCAGAAGGAGCAGACAAAGGACGTGTCACGATCGGCTTTTGGAAAAAGGATTTGACATCACGGTCAGTAGAGCGGTTATGGAAAGCAGGGCCGCTCGCATCCTTCTGGATGCAAGGCTAACACTGGCTCTTAGGAATGGCAGAGCAGAGAGATCTGCTGTGGTTGGGGTGTGCTGAGTGGCACCATCTCCTTGTGGAGGTCGGGGTCTCTATGACAGTGCTTTCAAAACTACCCATGCATCGATTCACTGTAAAGGGCATGGAGGGTCCATCCGTGCTTTCAACAGATAACTCACTTTAGTTTCTTACAAAAGCAGTTACTTACCTTTAAGGAAAAGCCTTATGGAATTTAATGGAAACGAGACTGACAGAAAGGCATAGAAATAATTCTTAAAGCTGACAGTTTAACAGAGAGCATCTTCCTTTTTTAAGCCATTCTATAGAGATCAACCCTCAGGATAAAGCTCTCTGCTTGACACTAAAGGATGGGCCATAAATCGATCAAAAGGTAAATCATATTTTCCCTTTGCAAAACTTTTCCAGAGGGGCAGAATGCTGAAATGCTATCTTTAGGGTACACACAGAGCCCCTGTCCAAACAGCTCAAAGGTTCAGGGTTGCTTTTAACTTCTCCTTTAGTACAACACTCCTCCTCACCTCCCTGCTCCCATCCTGTTCTCTCCCTGCCGCATGGGAACATTCTCTCCTGCAGGGATGAGACCAAAGCCTAAGACTTTCTTATGGTTCTGCATTTCTTTAGCTGGTGGGCAGGAGGATCTGAGGAAAGGCAGTCACTCAGGCTCTCTTCAGCCTTTCATGGACAGACCCCATCCCTAGGGTGCAAAGTACATGCAGAAGCAGGCAATTGCTCCCCACTCACAAAAGGTGTGTGAGGGCTCTGGTCTGCATGCAGTAACCCTTACTTTTCTGGGGGGTTGCAAGCTCTAAGCCCCTCTGCAGTAACACTGCCTTGCAGGTGGCCAAGGAAGGAACAGAGAGCACTGGAAGCACCAAGCCACAGCCCTGTCGGAGGCTGTGAGCAGAGCCCTCACAGCGGCTCCTTGCTGCACCTTCGGAGTGGTGCTGCCGAAAGAGCTGCCTCCCAGTTGCAGAACAGCAGATGTGTTTACCACACATCAATCTGTCTCTGTCTGGGTCCTTACCCGGCCCCCATCATCATCCTATTCAAGAGTCTGCAAAGTATTTAAAAATAGCATTAACACTAACAATCTCTCTTTCTTTCCTCCCAAGCTTGTAGCAGAAATAGCTTGATTAGTGTACAGCTCTGGTGCTTCAAGGGGGAGAGAAATGAAACTGCAGAGCTTTGCAGAGTGGCTTTTCAGCCTTCTTGAGGCAGAAACTGCTGGCTGCTTCGCTGAAGCACAGGTTCTTCAAAGGATGGCAGATTTTAGATCAAGGACTGCTTGTTCTGCCATACATATTCTCAGGCAGATTTACAATGAGGAGAGAGAGAGAGAGAGAGGCCCTGCTGCAGCTTGGGACCTTGGAAGAGATGCACCTGACACCCCTCCTCATCCCCTGCTATTACTCTCTAACCACATCCAAAAGGTTGGGAAGGAAAGGAGTTGGGAAGGGGGTCTGAGGTGGATTAGGCAGAAGATAGCTCTCTGGAAATGCCATTGGACTGTATGTAGCCTGACCCAGGGAGGGATTTGGCAGGCAAGACCTCTGGTGTCTCATTGTACCCCTCAGATATGGATTTCAGGGGTGACTTTGAAGGAATAACTTGTCTACTCCAGGGCTTATCCTCCCTCTCAGCAGAAAGGGTGCCACCTTCCCCGTTCACAGGGAAGGTTTTACTCACTTTAGGATGAGGATGCAGTGTTTTGAGATTTGTATTTACAGAGACTGCGTGATGCCACTACCTAGCAATGCTTCACAGGCCATGTCAGGTGAGGGCATGACTCTTGACTGACCTTTTCAGTAGGTTTCCCTCCTAAATCCACATCCCCTGTGTGCCTTTCTCTAGGGCTGCTGCCTGCTCTTCCTCACCTTTTGTTTGTGAAATACACCATGCCAGCTGGGAATCAGCAATGGCTTTCTTTGCTTCCCCCCTGCCTTGAGGGCACCGAAGAGGCAAGTTCTCAGCACAGCTGTGAACAGACAGTCCCAACAGCACAGCACCACACACATTCCCACACCAGCAAGGTCCCTGTAGATAAATCCCATGTCAAAAGGAAGGTTGGGAAGCGTGAACAACTTGCTCCCCCAATCCCATAAGGTGCCTCAGACACACTCTGTACCATGCAGTGCTTCAAAGGGCTGCAACAGGAGGAGTGAGTCGGGAGAGTGGGGAGCAGCTGCAGCCACTCAGCCCAGATGGAGTAAGACCTCGGGAGGCTCACAGCACTGCAGCACAGCTTCTTCCTTTGCAGCACGAGCCAGTGAACATTTTCCACAGCATTTCCTCTCCTGTGACTTACTGCTGCAAGATACAGGGATGTGGTCTGTGGGTCTGCCTCAAGGCTGACACAGCATCAGGCCCCTTAGGGCATGGCAGTGAAAAAGCAAGAAAAGCAAACTGCAGGAATAAATTGCATACAGATTGCAACTGTAAGCTATCCTCTCCAACAGCATCTGTCCCAGGATCTCGAAGCACTTATCACTTGGGAAGGAGCTTAGCTTTGTAGCAACCTCAAGATGGAGGTTTCATGGAGTTTCACATCATGTACTTTCAGTGGAAGAAGTGTGGGCAGAGAGAGGGGCAGATGGCCTAGGAAAGTACAGCATGCCAGGGAAGAGCTGCCACCGAGAGCAGTGCAGTGTGGATTGCTGCATATGTCTGTGCTGGACAGAGCTGTGGTGGCAGTGGAAGCAGGAAGGTCCTACCAGGACAGCAATTCCACTGCCATGTGGCCAGGAACACAGACTGCCCCAGCCACTGCCTTCAGGAGGGATAAAGAAGACTGTAGCACATTGGGGACTCTACTGTCACCTCCAATAAATCTACTGAGGATGCTCTATCCAAGATAAATATCTCTGCACAGCCCCACTTGCTCCAGAAGTGAGTCTCATTGCAGAAGTGTGAGGCTTTTGCCAGGAGCCAGCTCTGACTGTGGCATGAGGGGAAGCATCTTCCTGCACTGCCGACTCTCAGCACTCCAGTCCAACCATAGGACAGGCTGACTAAACTGTGGCTCTGTGTGTAGCAGTGAAGCAGCCACCTCAAGGGCTGTGGACCTAAAAAGGGAGAGCCTGGAGCATGAGTAAGCAAAGCCTGAGTGGTTTGGGCTTCCAGAGTTTCCAGCAGCCTTAGATCTGATCTCTTCCTCACGCTTTTCCACTCCAGAGAGAACACCAGAAATCTAAGTCCTTAACCAGCCTCTCCTAGAGAGGTCCCAGGGTTAGGGTGTTCACCCAAGGATTGCCTGCAGCTCACTAACCACCCAAAATGCCTGTGGTTAATAATCAGTCAATTAACTCCTCCCTGAGTTCTCTCCCTAGCCACAGGAGGATAAAGTCTCTGCTTTATCCCAGGGAATTCTGAAAGATTCAATGCCTTGCAGGCGTAGGCAATCGATTTCTTTGGTGTGGATTTTCCTAAAATCAAGGTGCTGCAGAGCTGGAACAACCCAACTAACTCATTCTTGGAGCAGGGTAATGCTTCTGCCAGTAGTGCAAGAGGAATTCAGGCCTCTGCTGAGCCATCTGTGGGGAAGCATCTCATCATTTCCTGACACCCACATGCTGGCTTTCATCCAAAAGCACACAGAACCCTTCTGGGCTGACCGTGCAACCTGGGGACTTCTTGCCTCCAATACTGAGGATGGCTGGGTGGATGGATGGATGGATGGATGGCTGGGTGGATGGATGGATGGATGGATGGATGGATGGATGGATGGATGGATGGATGGATGGATGGATGGATGGATGGATGGATGGATGGATGGATGGCTTCCTCTTCCTACCATTAAGGGCAACCTAGGATGCCAGGGCAGAATAAGAGCAGCCTTAAATACACTTGGTGAAGAGCAGCCCGCTGTAGCTGGGGGAGAGGTGCAGAAGGACACAGTCTGCACAGCCATAAGCACAGTAGTGGTGAGCACATGGCCATAGTCCTTCTGGGCACTGAACACAGCCACTCAGAATGTCCCCTTGGCAAAGGGAGAGGCACGTGAGCAAAGGCACTGGCACTGACCTGCTGCTTTGCCTGTGTTGGGTTCGCCTCTGTGTACCACTTTGTAAATATCATTTGGGCTGTTAAATGCCACTTGATATCTTTCTTTCCAAGGTGTTTCCAGAAATGCCTGCTCCAGAAAGAAACATGGCCAAGACCTGCCAGTTATCCTAAGAAGACAGACTTCTCTTGTTCTCCAAGAGTACTTGCCAGCCAAAGATCTCAAAACATTTCGTCCTGCTAACTGCATCTCATGGCAGGAGCTTTGTTGCCTGAAGCCAAATGTGATCAACAAGTCCCCACCTGAGCCTGGGATTGTGCTACCTTCCGTGCCTCATGGTGTGCTGAATGCTGTTTTGCTGAAACCTCTTCAGGAGAAATCCCTGGAACATGGCAGTCACAACTCTCAGAAGGGTGAGGGTGGGATAGATAAGTGCTGTGCAGCCCAGTGCAAGAAGTCTCCTACAGCAGGGCTGAGGTGTGACAGCCATTACTTCTGCCCTCTATGCATCCAGCCCCAGCTGGGAGGCTGAAGGAAGAGCTGCTTCTCACACCCCCTTCAAGTAGCATGGTGACTTCATTATGCCCGAGAGACAGCTCCAAAGGGAGGCAGGCAGTGGAAAACTGAAGCAGAACGGTCTTCTGCTTCCAGTTAACCTGCTCCAAGGCAGAGGCCGCCAGACAAAGCACTGGCTGTGGCTGTTCATGCGGCCAGAGCAAGGAATGCTGCAGTGGGAAGCGCTTGCACCAATTCCATCACCCCATCTCAGGGAAACTGAGGCACGCAGTGGTGATGAGCGCATCAAGCAGCAGCTGGGGGGACCAAATCCCAGAAGTGCTGTGGCCGCTGGGCTCGGGCTGTGCCTCCTAGGTTGCCTTATAGATAGCCAACCCGCACGGGACGTAGCCACGGCAGGTGGCTCTTCCTTGTAGCAGCCGGAGCGGGAAATCATCCCAGCACTGGGTAGCGGCAAAGAGAGACCCTCGGGATGGGCAAAAAAGATCCCGCCCCTCGCCTTCGGCGGGAAGATCAGCGGCCGGCCCGGGGCAGGGAATCCTCCCCCTTCGAGGGTGCCCGGCCCCGCTGCGGGCGGCGGGGGCAGCGCTGCGGCCGTTCCCGGCCCCGCTCGCCTTTCCCCCTTTTCCCGGCTCGGGTCGCCTCCCCGCCGCTCCTTCCC